>JASDQU010244204.1:34416-44831 GCA_032191745.1 Picea mariana | reverse complement strand
CAAAAACAACTTTTACTCTTTTATTTCGTTATTTACTTATTAATTACAATATTTTTCATGTTTGTTTATTTATCCTACATTCATTAAACATAACGTGATCCATATAATTTTAGGTATATATGTAGACAATCTTCTTCATTTTTATTTATCCCACATTCGTTATACTAACAACAATTTATGTCATCTGTGTTATATATACATAGTCTTGTTTCGTCTTTCTACCTTGCATGAAATATTTGGTAGTATTCGTTAAATAATTTGGACCAGGCTACAAGGGAGAAACATCGAGAAGCCATTCGAGGATAATCTAGCATTTCAGAGGTTAGTTATTTTTAAATTCTTACCATTTACCAAAAAAACATTATAAGATCATCATTGAATCACATAAGATTTTTTCATGTGAAAATTATAAAAACCCTAAATGTTTTTAGATGTTTTCTATTTTCTTCTAAAAAAAAACATAACTTTTAAAAAAAATTGAGACATTTTTCAAAGACATTTTAACAAAATTCTTAAGATTTTTTTTTAAAAAGAAGAAAAAAAAGGCAAATTTAGGTATAGTTTTTTAAAAAGAATTACTCTTTTTATTGTTTTTTACTGAAAATTTTATAGTTTTGGCCCATGGTGGCTACTGGGAGGAATTCCCATCCCACACATGATCGTGATTTTGCCTATGGGGGTGCTTGGGATGATATCTGATATCTCCCCAACCCCCCAATGGCCAAGTCACAACCAATGTGGTTGTGACTTGGCTATCGTGGGGTTCACCCCCCCCCCCCGTCCAAGCCCCAGGTGCATGCCCAGGGCTTGGTTGGGTTAGCCCCCCAATGGCCAAGTCATGAATGTTGGGGAGTAGCCTCACAGATAAATCCTAGCTGCTCCCAGGGCTTGGCTGTGGGGCTGGGTCACCTAGGGAATCACCCCATCCCCCATGCGACCAAGCCCTGGGTGCACCTGAGGCTTGTCCTCAGGAGATGGGGTGATGTTGGGCATCACCCCTACCCCCACTGAAGACAAGGAACGATTGCGTGGGAGCCACATGACTGTGCTTTGGCCACGGTGGGGGTTGGGGCGATTCCCAACATCACCCCAGCCCCAACGACCAAGGAATAGTCCCACGGGGTCATGCCTTGGCTTCGGGGGGGATGGGGTGATGACCAATGCTCGACATTTCCCCAGCCCCACAACGAATTCCTAGGTGCACCTAGGGGTTGGTCATAGGGATCCAAACCCACGAACAAGCCATGGAAGTGCCCAAGGCTTGGCCGCAGGGGCTTCCCCCCCCCCCCACGGCCAAGTCAAGGTCCAGGTTATATCATGACTTGGATGTAGGGGGGAAATCCCCAAGACCAATCCTTGGGAGCTTCCATGGCTTGGTCATAGGGCTAGCTAGGGTGATTTATGATATCACCTTAGCCCCCATAAGCCAAGGTTTGGTCACAACATCCTCCGAGTAACTCCATGGGTTAAATTTTCTTTTAATTTTTTTTAACTTAGTTCTTATAGTCAATGTTTTTTTTTTAATTTATTATAATGTAAAAGTCCTAATTTTTTTTTCATATAGGAAAAATGGAAGGAAAGAGATTATTTATGAATATATCTAGATCACAACCTGCAATAATGGAATCCAAAATTGAAACTGGGACCTCCATGAATGCTAGGCAACAAATCTATAGCACAACACTTGAGCTGTCAAGGGAAATGGCGAATGTTAGAGTGTGGAAATATGTGGAAGGTGAAAACAAATTGAAATATTCTTGGTTTGTTAAAGACAAGCATGGAAACAATGGAGAACATCTATATTTGTATTGTGTTGAGTTTGAAAATGTGCAAGGAAATTATCAGGCACTTGGCTTGTTACAAGATATATGTTTGGTTCTAGACACCGATATCGTTTATGCACTCGTTAAACAAGGAAGGACTTATATCAAGATTAGATATTGTTGGAAATTGAGAAATTGTAACAAGGATGAATGTTTTACAGAATTATGTGCATCCATCATTGATGAAATTGAGAAAGGAAATGTAAGTTTTTTTATTTTTATTTTTGTATCCTTTATTATTATTATTTTTTTTAAATAAAAAAGAGTAGTACCTTCTATATTAGATAAGCACAGAACTTAGACAAAAATACAGAGTCAAGGCTAAAAACCACCAAAAAAATACTGCCGGTAATCGGAAACCAGTATAACTGAGGGGCTGATAGCAGTTTTAGCAATAATACATATAACTGAGAAGCCCCTGTCCTGCCCGAAGGAAACCAGGACAGGTGCTAGAGGTACAAGAGTTCATAAAGCAGAAAAGCATTAAACAAAGCCAGGAAGCAGTAAAACCTAATCATCCGGAGCGTCGTCACCTTCCCTCGCTTGCCAGGTGTGCCTTGCTGGAATAACAAACTCCTGCGCGCACATGGGACACTTATGCTGAGCTGGAGCTCCGGAGAATGCGCCGAGGAGAATATCTAAACGCTGGCTCATGAGGAGCATCCTGAGTTCCATGTCGGCCAGGTGGATGCGTAACTCGAAGACCAAGGCGAGGTGCTCATCGCTAAGAAGAAAACCATGCATGCCACCATCCGAGCCACTGCGGGGAGCAGTCCCCGAGTCCATTTCCTCATCTGGATCAGCCGCAACCTTCCTTTGCTCCGCGCTAACCTCATTATCCATGGGCTTCTCAGCTTGAGGCGATGGCAGGTCGTCCTGCCAAGGAATTTCTTCAATTAGACAGCCTGGGATGTCGTCAGCACTGTGCGGGGCGCGAACGGGGTCCTCCATTGCTCGGGGCTCCTCGATGCATGGCAAGTCATCGATGGACGGGTCCTCCTCCACTATGCATGTGGGCAGTGCAACCTCAGGCTCAGCATCCCTTTCATTACTCAAGCTAGAAATCAGACCTTCCCTGCTGCAGCCAGCCTTCTGCTCGGTGATGATGTCGAGCAGCATTCGCCTCTCTGCACGAGCTTTCTTGCGAAGAATCGAGGACGCCAAAGAAAGAGCTCTCTCCAAATGCTGCTTCCTGCGACGCTGCCCCCTGTGAGCATCCCATGTCGAACCCCGACGAGTCCTGGCACGCTCACGAACCATTGAAACCAAGTGGTAAGTGCCGGGAACAAGAAAAAGTAGCGCAAAACTAGAAGTCCCAAACAAGAACAACAACCAGTTCAAATCCTGAACAAATCTTCTCAGATGAGTTTTCCCCCATAACCAGGAGCTCTGGAATGCCTCACCAAAACGCATGGAAGAAATGGTGAACGAGCGAGCAAATATCATAGAAAATTCATAACTAGGCTCCATAAAAATCTGTCCTTCCGAATCCATGACTGGACTGAACTCGCGAGAGGAGTAAATGGTCGCGTGAGGGAACTTCACAATCGTATGATCCCTGCGATGGCCGACCCCCATTGTTAATGCTAATGCGTGGGTGGCTACCATCCGCAGTTAAACCTGCTCTTAAGTCTGCTCTGAGTGCGTGTCCAAGTGTCACCAACTCGGAGTGTCGTGTCACCCCATCCGAGTCGTATCCTTTATTATTTTTAGTATCATGTTAATTTTTTAATTTTATTTAACATGGAAATGTCATATTTTATTTTTTAAGAATTTTGATGAATGAATTTCACATATGTTAGTGGGGATTTACTCTATAGAGAATAATATCAGGGATGTCATCAATGCTTTTCATATTGAAAAGACACAAGAAGGAAGGAAAATGAAACAAAAGTAATGAAGGTTGAAGCTGCAAGAGTAGACAGAGAAGAAAATGAAAGAAGAAAGAAACGTCCTCATTCTGGAAATCCTAAAAAGGTTACATTTGAAAATGAGGAAACTCCAAATGAATATTTTGTTGATATTAGTCCCAATGAGGTTATCACTCCTCGCAAAAAGAATAAACAAGATAAATGCAAAAGAGATATGGTCGATGATGAGTCCATTCCTATTGATTATGAAGAAATCATTGATTTAGATGAAACCCATTTAAATCATAAGAGGAAGAATTCAAATGTTGTTGATGATGTTCAAGAAACCATCATTAGCTCTGAATATTATAATGAAAGTCCTAAAGGTAGCAGAGAAATAATAACACCATGTGTTGATCTAGAGGATGGTATTCTGAAAACAACACAAAATGTCATTCAAAATTGATTGAGGATGACCAACTTGGTTGATGATGGTAATACATTTTAGTTGAACGTGAAGCAACCTTATAAACCCATAGAAGGGAAAGAAAAATATCAAATCAAAAAACCACATCACTTACATATTCAAAATTTGAAATCATTGATTAAGTACAATCCATATGCACATGTGGTTGACTACCTAGTTCTTTTTTACCCAATGGAACCTCCTGGGAGGGATGAATTTGATATTTAAAAATGTTTTGATTAGAAATATTACATGAATGGAGATAGTCATTATGTAAAGTCTAGAAGACAATTGATGCAAGAGTATCCCAATAACCCTATTTTTTCAGAAAACCAAATGCATAATTTATGTTGGTTTAACATATTCATAAGAAAAGTTATTGGCATGGGATCATAACAAAGACAATGAGTACATAATTTCCATCAATTTCATTCAAATGGTGAGATTTATCCATAATGATTTTTCTGAAATATGTCATGGGGAGAGATCAAATGTTGATACCAAGTTTCAAAAGCAATGTTGTATGGAAATAAGCTTCCCACTTGATGATGAAGATGAAAAAGAAAAAAACCCGCAAAGGAAGTGATGTATTTAGAGCTATGGATAGTTATTTTCAATTGGGATTTAGAATTGGAAATGTATGAGATTTGATATATGAGATCTTCACCCTATGGAAAAATATTAGTATAAAAAATCAGAGTTAAGAAGGCTAAACCATTAATATGCGGCACAAGTAAGACAGGTCCTGAAATAAAAAATCTTCCAGATGATATGACTATAGCACCTTGGAGAACAATACAAGGAGTGAAGGCTGGGAAACTTATCATAGCTATATTATCACATGTAAGGTCAGATGAATTGTCAATGGAAGAAATGTGTGATGAATTTAAAAAGTAAGTTTGTTGAGTTATTTTTATTTATGTTAGGACAAGAAAATTAGTTTTTTCAGTTTAACATATCAATGTTCTAAGTATTTTGTTATATATATCATTATAACATTATTTTATTTTTTTATTCAGTCACAAGGTATATATGAGAATACAAGAGGAAATGGTTAAGATGTTTAATGAAGAAAGTTGGGATGATGTTAAACTCAACTATCAAGATTCAAGCTTTACAACAGTATTGAAACCATTTTTTGTTGCATTCAAAAAGGTATGTTGATTTATTACATTCATATTTTTCATCTGTAAGTTAATTTTTTTCTATTTTAATAGTTATAGATATATAACTATATGCTTGTTTGTTTCATTAAATATGCCAAAGAAGAATATAGATGGAGTACCTGAAATCTTCAAAAGTTTTATTCAAAAAGCCAAGTTTGAAAGAGAAAGAAGGAGACGTGTTCAAACTTTTGAACTTGGTGACACCCTTGATCACTACATTTGGAATGGGCTCGACACTGTTCAATATAAAGTGATATTAGGTGATTGTGAACAACTTGAAAATATTGTTCCTAAAAAAGAATACTCCCTAGTTATTGTGGATATCCCTCATGGTTATAATATCTAAAACATTGGATGTGATCAAGGATGATTTTAAGGATGGAAATTTATTTTTAAATGTAGAAACCTTGGCGAACCTTACTAATCCTTCATATTCCAAGTATACAATGTTTGACGATATTTTTGTAAAAATATTCAAATTTAGAAGGATTTTATATAGTTTGTATAAAATTTTGGCGATTTTTAAAGTAAAATAATTTTATCCTATAGAATTTGGGTGAATAATTTTTAGAATAGAGAATCTTTTTTTTGGGATAAACCTTGGAAAATTAGCTCATGAGTGAAATTTAGCCCCTAAAATAATCCTTGGATATGATAATGAGCCTTATACTTACCAAGATTTCAATAAAGTGGTTATGGGATTTACATAAGTCACAACATCACCATTTTGGAGATTTATGGTATTTCATTCAGACACACAACAAGGATTAGTACAATCAAGCTTCAAGGGAAAAAAAAGAAGAAAACAAAGATGTAGTTTATTTGGTAAGATATTGAAAGTGTATATTTAACAATTAAGATTAGAAAATAATTTTATTAATTCACAAGTTAATTGAATTTGCACTTATTTATGTTACAGGCTCAAGCCTAGTATTCAAAGATCCAATAGAGAACCATTTAAATGTGATTTTGAGAGTACACATCTTGCAACCTGGGAAAAAAATGATTCTTATAATTCTATTCTTATCAATGTAAAGGATGGAGAGAATCCTAGTAGTTTATTGTTATACAATGTCGTGGTTAGAAAGCTAACATATGAGGAAAATGATTTGAAAGGAGAGATGGTTAACATTTATCAAAAACCACAAGCATTAATTAATTATCTTATAGATACATTTTCAAATGAAGGAGATTGGGTTTTGGATTTGCTCTCGGTTTCAGGTAAGAATTATGATCTAACATTTATGAAATCATACTTAAATCTTATATTATTTTTAATTTATGTCTTTGTACAGTATTTAACTTCATTATTTATTTTGTATTTTGTGATTATGTACAACATTATTGTGTTTCTTATAGAAAGGAAGAAATTGTATATCCATTGAAAGTGACCCAATACAATGAAATTTTATTCAACAAAGAATTAATGTTATTCCAACTCTTCCAGATGAAATGCAAGAAGTTGGCTTGAGGAAAGGATATTTTAGTGAATCAAAGGTGGAAAAAGTGTCAAAGGAACCTCAAGTACCATTAGGAGGAATGATTGGAAATGATCAGTTTGGAGAACTTGCAGATATCAAAGACCCAATGGAAGTCTAGCAAAATGACACAATGGAAGCAAAAACTGATGTCAAAGAATATGATAATGCATCTTTTGAGAATGATGAATTTGGGATATATGATATTCTTGATTAGTTTTAAGATGCCCTTGAAGATGATGCTCAATTTTGCAAATTTTTGATGAGCTATAACTGTATTGTTTTGACTTTTAGATTTTAAAATAAGAATGAATATGTATCTATTGTTGTTTTATGAAGAATATTTTTATTTTTTTCGTTTTCCTTTTATTTGTATGTGAATCACTATACTAGGGAAAATTTTATTAAATTTTGTCATTTTTTTACTTCAAATGTATAAAAATATGGAAATAAATGTTAATTTTTTATAAAATTTTCAATTTTTTTATTCAATTATGTCCATAAAAATGCTTTATTTGACATGTTATTTTAAATGAATAGGTACCAAAATGTACATGTTATTACTATATATATATATATATATATATATATATATATATATATATATATATATTGCTAAATATTAAAAAATAGTGTTATTTAACTACAATTATTTTCTATGTATTGAAGTAAAGGTAAGCAATGTGTTAAAAGGGATGTTTTCCACTATATTTTAAAAGTAACAATAAATTAATTAAGGGGACACAATTATATGAAAAGTTGTAATTTCAAAAACGTAAACTATAAAAAATATTTTTAAGATTGAAAGAAGCACGGAAAAATGACTAAAAACACCTTTGAAAAAAAAAATAGAAAATTTTGAAAATAGATGAAAAATAAGCATTTTAAAAAATAATGTGGAAACATTCTAGATCGAAAAATTTAAAATATCGAAAAAACACCTAAAAAGGGAGGGGGTGATACCGGTAGCACCATTTTTAAAAACGGGGTAAAAAATGTGACTCCCCCAAAATGAGAACTTTGTAGAGTGCTCGTTAAGTTGGTAACTATGTTGATATTCATACATACAAAAATGATAAACCTATTTGGAAAACATTACGACTGGTAAATCCATAGAATGTAACATCTATAAAGGATGAAGTAGAAAAGTTGCTTAAATCATGTTTTGTTTATCCGGTTCCTCTCACAGAATGGGTGTCAAATCCCATTCTTATTAATGAAAAGAAAGGAACCATACACGTTTGTATGGATTTCTGAGATCTGAATAGGGCTTGTCTAAAAGATAAATTCCCCAAACCCTTCATTAACCAGATTATCGATGAGTGTGTGGGAAGCAAAATCATTTCCTTCATGGATGTATTTTCTGGATACATTCAGATTCCGATCCGGCCTACAGATCTGCACAAGATGACTTTCATATGTCCTTGGGGGCATGAATGATTTTAGGGGCTAAATTTCTCTCATGGGCTGATTTTCCATGGTTTTTCCAAAAACGAGATTCGTTATTTTAAAAATGATTCGCCCAAATTCTATAGGATAAAATTATTTTACCTTAAAAATTGCCAAAATTTTATAAAAACTATATAAAATACATATAAATTTGAATATTTTTAGAAAAATATCACCGTACATTTATAGTTGACATATGAAGGATTAGTAATATTCGCCAAGGTTTCTACATTTTAAAATAATTTTCCATCCTTAAAATCATCCCTACTTGGGGGAATTTTGAAAATCGAAAAATGCCTTTTGGCCTTAAAAATGTTAGAGCTACATTCCAACGGGCCATGTCATTCACTTTCCATGATATGAAACATATCATTTGATCTTATCTACATGACCTCGTTGATCTCTCTTGCAAGAGGTTAGATCATCCAATGCATCTTAGGCTTGTTTTTGAAAGGTGTCCTTATTATTGTATTTGGTTGAACCTAAATAAATGCATATTTGTGTCGTTTCGGGGTGTTTGTTGGGTTTCATAGTATCCAACAAAGGGATCATGGTTGATCCATTAAATGTGGAGGCAATATTTAAGTTTCCACCTCTGCGAAATATTTGTCAGTTACAAAGTCTCTAAGGAAAGGCCAATTTCCTTCGACGTTTTATTGCAAACTATGCTGACATGACCAAGGGATTTATGCACTTTCTAAAGAAAGGGGTCCCATTCTGTTGGGATGAGATCATGCAATGATCCTTTGATGCACTTAATAACATGCTCATGTCAATCCCTCTGCTTAGTCCTTTGGACTATAGTAGGGATTTTTTGATGTATATCATGTCAACAAAATCCAAAGTCAGAATGGTTTTAGTTCAGGAGGTTGATGACTCATAAGAGCATGTCGTTTATCATATAAGTCATGGTCTAAATGAGCCTAAATTAAATTAATATCACATTGATATCTGTCCTTGGGAGCTGTTTATGCTATCCAAAGATTATGGAATTAAATTTTAACTCGAAAAACCATTGTTGTCACGAATGTCTACCCATTTCTACATGTCTTCACACAGTGTATAATTGGGGGGAAATACGATAAATGTATTCTCATTCTGCAAGAATTCAACTTAGATTTTGTTTCTACCAAGTCTAAGAAGTATTTTGTTTTCATCGAATTAATTTTGGAGTTTATTTGGGAGAATGAAGAACCTGTGATTACGAATTCGTTTCCAGACGAACATTTGTTCCTTATTTCTTCCAACGATGCTTGGTACGAAGATATCCTTATATATCTCCAAACTCTCAAACTTTCTCTGGATTATTCACAGCATGATTAGTGTCAGAATCACCACCAGGAGAAGAATCACCTCATCATCGTTGACACTTTGTATCATCGTGGAGTCGATTCAATTCTTTGTCGTTCTTAACCCACAAATAAGTGGATTCCATGCTAAATGTTTTTCATAGTGGAGCATGTGGGGATCACCTATTTATGTTGGAAACAACCCAAAAAATATTGTGAGCCAGGTACTTTTGGTCGACAATATTTAAAGTTGTGTTGAGGTGATCAAGAGGTGTCATCCTTGCCATATTTTTTCTTGCAAAATGTGCACACACATTGCTCTATTGTTCCCTTTCATCACCAAGTGGTCCATTTATGAACTGGGGAATTTATTTCACTACGCGCCACCCATCGTCGTCAAGGGGGATTCATTACATCATTATGGTCATCAACTACTTTATGAAGTGGGCAGAGGCCATGCCTAATTTTTCCAACGATGGTGAGACTACAACTTTATTTTTGTTCGATCATTTATTCACCAGGTTCTGAATTCTGAGAGATATTTTCACTGACCATGAGAGATATTGTCACTAACCATGGATGCCACTTTCATAACCAAATGGTGTCTAAGTTGTCATCGAAATTGGGATGTAATAAGGACCATTTGTCTCCTTTTTATTTGTAGGTGAATGGTCAAGTAGAGGCTGTAAACAAGTCTCTCAAGACCATACTTCAACACACTCTCAATAAGAGTAAGTATAATCGGAATTTGATGCTTTACCTGACATTATGGGAATATCATACCTTAGTCAAGATTTCTACTTTTCACCTATCCATCTTATTCACGTGGTGGAAGTAGTCATTCCTATTTAATGTGAGATTCCTTCATTAAATATTATGATTGAGCTTCTTCTT
>JASDQU010244204.1:15793-33952 GCA_032191745.1 Picea mariana | reverse complement strand
TTTAGTTTTAGTCTTTATTTTTACAGAATAACTCCATGCCCAATGGAAACACTAGCAGATAGTTTTTAGTTTTCTTTTCAGGAAAGGCATTGGTTCTGTGGTTCTTGAAACCTCACAGGGAGGCATTCATCCCCAATAGGAGCCAGTGTTATCTCCTCAAATAAATTGGTGGAAAATTTTCTTTTGAGGTGATAAGTTGTGGTCCAAAATTTATTCCTAAATTTTTGTAGGTACGTTAGAGAGTCTATTTTCTGTAAATAAGCTCAGAAAGAACTTTTGATTTGGTTTGGTTAAGCAAAAGACAGAATCTTAGGTTTCAGTGGTTTAGACGAGCCTGAAACACACTCATTAACCATCGAAAGCCTTTGTTCACGATAGTTAAGAGGGAAAATCAAAAGCACGGTTAACTATTGAAAAGATTTCAACGAGAAAAATGAAAAGCCTGTGCTTTCGCACAAGCCAGTTGTCAATTGGCACAATGATGGAAACGTAACCGCCGAAAGCTCATGAAGGTGGTAAGGTATGCACGTTCTTGTTATATCTATCCAAAGATTGATATCCTGTTGTCCTTTCAACTACATTTGTCTTTTCAAAATTAAGACTCGATGATGATACATAAATTCACGCGTGTTTCCCGACTAACAGAAATGATTAGTCACGTAGCCTCTCACCATTTCCAGTCACGAGTACACAATCCATTATGACCCCGTTTAATCTCTTATTTGATCACCATTAATTATCAATTCGAATTCAAGAGTTATTGAGATAGTCTTGAGCCTGTGATTTCATCAAGCAAACGCATATCCAGAGATCGTAATCCCGTTTCTCGTGGTGATCGTCGAGCGCAATTAGATTCTAGAAAATTACTCTCAAGCCAATTGTCATACCAATCAAGCCAGGTTGAGTCATCAGGTAAGTTCAAAACCCATACTATTTCAACTTAAATGTATATCCCACCGAAACTCGAAATTTTTGGCATGTTTTCCGTCAATCTGTTGCCTAAACTCGATTAGTGTTTGAGCTTTGTGATCCAAACTCTGTGTCACCCTGTTCTGTTTTCTTTTCTATGAGTCATACTCTCTGTCATCCTAAATCATAGAGTCTTTGTCTCCCTGACACAAAGTTTTTCCTTAATCACAGGTACAGTCAGCATTTACTAATGCCAAAAGCAGGGCCAGTTCTAAGGGATGAATAGGATGGAGTTTGGTACCTTGAGGCACACCTTGAGGTGGTCGAGTTCTTCAAGAAAACTGGAGTCTATAGGTATTGTGAAAAACTTGCAGATTTTCATCAATAGGTGTTCGAGACTTTTGCTATCTCGTATGATGGAAGAACAACAATAGTGGGAAAGGAGCAGTTTGTGGTTGATGAGGCAGCCATAGATGAGTTCACAGGTCTTCCCAGAATAGGCGATTGTTGGTTCAAATCAATTGTACCTTCAAACATTGAATTTAGGTCCTACCTATAGCCTCTGCACAAAGATCTTACATGGAAAAATGACATACCAATGTCTTATTTGGAACCTAAATGGAAATCTCTCCTGAAGGCAATCTTTGTCTATATCACCTGTGAAGGTAGATACAACAAAGTCATGTTCTACCACTTCAAACTTTTAAATCACTTCACAGGGAGATCTCCCATCAATTTACCATTTTACTTGCACAAATCCCTCACTAAAATGGCTAGACAGGTCAAGGCTAAGCCCACTAAGGTGGCAAGTAGATTGTCTCATCAAGGACTCATTACTCTAATTGTCAAAGAGTCATTGAAGAAAAGGTAGGTAGATTGGAATTACTTCCTCTTCTGGAATGAATTCCAGACTGACTGGAAACACCAGGAGAAGGGTAAAAATTTTGCCACTAAGAACACCATTACTCCTAAAAGAAGTCATAGAAAAAGGAAGGGTATCTCACCACCAAGAGATCTGATAGAATCATCCTCTGTTAAAAAGAAAAGAACCAAAAGAAAGTTACAGTTTGAGGGTGAGTAGTCCAAGGACCTTGCAAAAGAAGGTAACCCTTTAAACCTACCCTATAGTGATTCAGAACCAGAATAGGAGTTAACAGAGACATAAGGTAATGTACAGGCTGGACAAGTTGCAGATGATTTTTCCAACTTACCTTCACCAACTCCCCCAGAGGCACACAGTCCATCATTGGCAAAAGCTTCTTCAAGTAAGCCTAAAGCATCTAGGGCACGGAAAATCAATAAAATCCTGCAACAAGTCTATGAAATGGAAGTCTTGGAAAGAGTTATTATGAGGATAATATAGACTTGATTGAATGAAATGCATAGCTTTTCAAAATAAACCAAACCCTGAAAGAAAAGCATGACAAGATCAAAGACATGAACAGGGTGTTGATAAGGGAGAACATGAAGTTGTACAGGCAACTCAGAATTCTGAGTCTTAAAAGATTCTCAATCTCCAACACAGAAGTAAACAGGTTTGGAGACTCTAGCCAGCTTAGCTACAACCATGGTAGATACACCAGAGCCTTCCACACAACCAGTTGAAGTTCGCAGATCTGCATGAACAAGGGTTGCATCATCCAAAAGACCTTGAACATTCAACAAAGAATCAAGGTAATCATTTTTGCAAATTTTGAAGTTTTCTCAAAGATGAAGTTTCGGTGGTTTAGGCGAACAGGATGACTGTTCATTAACCACCAAAAATAGAGCTTTTGGTAGTTAATTCACTCAGGAGTCTTCTAGGTTAACCACCGAAAGCCTGTCACTGCCAGAATGACCAAATTTTTGCACAGATCGAAGTTTTTTGAGTTGGAATGGTTTGAAACCTCTTCAAATGGACATTTGTTGAATTGTCAAGTCAGATCCAAATGTATTTTTTGATGGATAAGGGAAAGAAGAGGTGTTTCAATCATTTTTGGTACCTTTGACAAAGTCAAAAAATCAGGATGCTTGCTCACCTGAACAAATTCGAATTTGTATCTCTTGGAAGAGTCATCACTCAGCCTTGGAAGGCTATTTTGAACTGCACCATGACTCTACAGGATATGAAGACCATGAAATCTGGGATTGACCTCATTTTTGGGGATCATTACATATCTTTTGCAAACTGAATTTTGACTTTCTATCTTTAGCATATTTGATCCATGCTTTTAGGATCTTAAAACTACATTGTAAAGCTATAAAGATAAAGGTAGAATAGGAACTAAGGGTTCAACTTTGGAGACTTTTTCATATTATGTACACAAAATTCTCATTTTCATATTAAGTTATACAAGCTTCTTTTGCCATAACTTGTTCAGATTTCATCTTCTTGTCTATTCTGTACTTGCACCTGGATATTATATTCATGTTGTTATGCTTGTTTATGCCCGATAACTGTCATCTTATCATTGCATTCATAAGTTAAACTTTGCAAGTATTCCTGTGATTATTGTAATTAGCCATTCATATATGATTTATATGTGATTCTGCTAATATAATAGTTATTTCTCCATACATCCCTTTATTTGTAAACTCTCTGAACATTTGTGGTTGAAAGCCTTGTCCATCTAGATGTTTTCATGCATGTTTTGAGTGAGAAATAATTCAGTCATACGACTTGATCCAAACCCACACTTATTATTGAGAAAATAGTTACCAAAAGATTAAGTTACCAGGCATCTCTGACTTACAGCCTAGGAGAGTTTCTTGGAGTGATAATAGGTTGTTTTGGGGTTCTTCCTCATGCTTCTTTCTCATGGTTATTCCTGATTGTTCACTAATTCACTCTTCATTTATTTGATACTCATTCATTATTCCTAATTCATTCTTGTTCTTGGTTGGGACATGGAGATAGATTACAGAAGAAAGAATACATTGTTTTGTTGGATGTAGTAATTACTAGTGTATTACAACCATGAAATGGGGCATGTATGCTTGAGATGCAATGGAATGCACTAAAACTTTTTCATAGATATTAATCCTATGAGTTCCAGTAGGGAGATTCTTGACTAGATCCACTGGAGCTATGGAAATACATGGACAACCTAAGGGACTACATGAGAGAGAAGGGGGTTCATTGTCTTTGGGCGGTGTAGGTTAGAGAGAAGAGAGATGATGTACTCTGGATTGTTGTGTGTTGTGAAAACCATGAGAGCTTGGGTGTTGACCGGTTTGGGAAGATAAGTGTCACTCTGAAACCCATCCTTGTGGACTCATATCCCTAGCTCGTGGGTGACCTACTTTTGAGACTTGGAGAAACAACATCAAAGGTTAGGTGGAACATCCTTATTTTGCATATAGTTGGTGATTGGATTTATTAAATACAAGTGCTCTATGTCATGTGTTTCTCTACTTGTATATCTATTTCCACTGTGTATAAATTATTACCTTTGATATATGTATGTTTAATGTACCTTCTTGTTGGTTATTGTTGTGCATGGAATGTTTAAGCATTATTTAAAGTCTAACATGAATCTTGATTATTGAATGTGTAGTATTTGTGTTTCTTTCATGCTTCTTTATTAGTTAATTGTTATCAAAATTTGAACTCAGTTCTTGAGATGAGATTTTGAAGTAGTGCAAGCCAACCTACTAGTGGTTGGGTATGTTACAGGTTGGTTTCAGAGTGTCTTGGAGGGTGTTCTACTAGAAGGTCGTGTTCCCGACATGTGGTGTTGTAGGTTGGGGAAGTTATAGAGTGGTATCATAGTGTCTTGGAGGGATTATTGGTGGTAGGTCATGTGTCCAGTATATGGTGTTGGAGGGTGGAGACAGTATAGAGTGGTATCAAAGATATAGGTTACAACATCAGGACTTAATGGCCTGCTACAAGATTGAGACATTCTATGGAAATTTATTACTTCGCTATGGGACAACATAAGTTGTTTGCATGAGTATTTTGTTGGAAATAGTTTGTGAATCGAACAAAACAAAGGAAGTATAGAATTACCTTGTGCATTGAAGATTCTTGAGTGCAAAGACGATTGTACGTTGTTGAATTTATGAAATATTTCTATGTGTTTACCTTGAATTGAGAATGAATATATATGTGCATGAAATAGATTTGGGGATACACAAGATTAAGGGGAGTGGAGTGATGGAAATATGGATGAATCTCACCACATATCTCGTCAATGTCAAGCTTGATAAGAATATCTCAGTTGCACAAACCTATGTGAATGATGACAATCGATATATATATATATATATATGTGTGTGTGTGTGTGTGTGTGTGTGTGTGTGTGTGTGTTCATAAAGGAAAAAAAATACAAATGGTTTATAAAAAGAAGGAAAAGTTACATGGTTTAAATGAGAACGGATGAGTATGGAACCTTGTGCAAGACATTAACTTTTGTGGTGAAGAACTATGGATCTGGAGACAGTTAAATACTAACCATTGATATTCAAAGATCCATGACTAAGATAAAGGATTAGGGCCTGATACCATTGGGCCAGCTCGAACATGTCAACGTCGTAATGAAAACCTCATAAGAGGGATTCCACGTCAGGGATATAAAAAGAAACTCTGCAGATGCCACACACATTGTCACATGTTAGGACATGTATCAATGCCATGTCATGAAGAAGACGTCCAGGAAGAAGCCACCTCATATACAACATCAACAGAAGAGATCTTGAAAAATGACTAAGTATCAAGACATTGCAGAGATAGTGAGCATGGAAGAGAATCAAGAGTATGAACCTGCAGTTGGCTTTAAAGGAAATGGATAAGTATTAAGGATCGGTTGAAAGGACAAGGACACAAAAATTGGGAAAATGATGTAGACCCATAGCTCATGATGAGATATTGAAAAATGACTAAGTACCAAGAATCTGTTGGATAGATATGTATCGAGAAATGGATAAGTATCAAGAAGGAATCAACATAATGGAGATTTTCCATAGACCCATAGAGAAATATTGAAAATTGACTAATTGTCAAGAATCGGTCAGATGGAGAAGTTCTTGGATAAAATAAGAAACGAGATGTCTCGCTGAGTGCGATGAGATCTAAAAAATTTACTAAGTGTCAATAATGAATCGGGAAGACAGAGATGCTGCAGAGTGCAATGAGATGTGAGAAATTGTCTAAGTATGAAAAATCAATTGAATGGCTTAGGAGGTCACCACTTGTCATATATTGGATGGCCCAGCGGGTGAGAGTTTTGATGGTTCATGATCTCTCTAAGAACCACAGTGAAATACTTAGAAAATTTTCTAAGTATAGGTGAAAAGTGAGCATGGCGGAACACGAGGGTGCATTTGGAGGCCATGGAGGTATAAGAAGATATGCCTTATACTCATGATGAACCGTCAAGATAAAATATCGACGAATGAGGTTAATAAGAGATTTGATATGATGGTGGTTGTGAGCAAAAGGTTCAATCTATGTGAAAATGGGATCAATGGTCGATATTAATACAAGGTATAGATCGAAAGACTTCCATGCGTCAAAGGTGTGTTATGCATTGAAGTGGATAATAAGAATATTGATGATCATGATCTATTCTGAAGAAAACTAGACTCACGATCAATATTAAATCCAAAGGAATGATCAAACAATCATTGAGTGTTGAAGCTATGTTGCGTGTGTTAATGGATATTCCTTCATTTCCTTTACTTAGTAACTTTATGCTCAAGACTCAAAATTGAGAAAGAGAATAGTCATTAAAAATATGGTTCAGAGAATAATAACTTGGAATTATTAGAATTGGTAGATCTACAATATAATTCTTCATGAATTAAGAAAAAAATGACATGTAGCATTAATTGACAAATGTGTATAATATGAAAAATTCTAACAAAAATGGTTACTTCCACATTCTGTAGAATTAAGGGATAGAAATATATCAGTTCAAGATAAGGATGCAGATTTTGGACATGGAGGAAGGAGAGGGATCCTTCAGTCATGAAAAAGAAGCCAAAGGTCAAAATAACAGTGTTGGTAATGCCGAGACATAATCAAATTGGCATAGGAGAAGAGGGTAAGAAGAAACATTAATAGATATAGAAATAGCTCACCTCCTTATTTGGAAAGGTATTTTATGCATCCAAGGACTCCATAAGTATTCTATAAGTCTATTCTATTAGGCACCAGAGAAGAAGGAATTAATTGGACAGTTTGCAAGGAGATATGAGGAAGCTTAATCCACCATCCTTTGATTGTGAAAGAGAAATGGAAGATGATGTTGAAGCATGGTTTCTAGGAATCATGAAGTATTTTCAGTTGCAAAACTACTCATCTAACCTATAATCTAGAATTTACACATACCATTTGCATGGAAAATTTTCTATGTGGTGGGATTAGCTGAAGCAAGTTGAATACATTTGTGAGAGCAGGATCACTTGGAAGTAGTTCAAGAGATATTTTTAGAAGGAGATTTGTTCATATCACTTATATGACAAGAATATGCAAGAGTTCTTAGAACTTATATTGGGAAGCATGACCATGGTATAATATGAAAATAAGTTCTTGGGATTGCTGAAGTATATAGGGTTTATAAAGGATGAGAAGGTGAATATATAAATGTTCTTGAGTGGAATTCCATCATTTTATAAAGATAATATTTAATATGATGATACCAAAACTTTGACAAATACCATTCAGAAGGCTAAGTACTTGTATGAACAAAGAAAGGGTAGAGAATCCTTACATAAATCTTGGAAGGATAAGAAGATAGAGAAATACAATCAGAGAAGGAAGAGATTCAAACCTCCTTTCAACATAAATAGTCCTAATAAAAATCAACAAGATTGGTCTACTAAGGATGAGCCCAAGAGAGAAGACTCATTGGGAAAAATGGGAAGACCACCAATCAAATGTTGGGGATGCAAAGAAGATCACATGTACAAGGATTTGGATTTTCCTCACAGTGAAAAAGAAATGAAGACCATGCACAACATCCAATAGGATACAACAATAAAAGACATGGGAAGAAGTATTCCAAGAATATATGCATCCTTAGAAGATCGACAAGAAGAATTAAATCCAATATGATAAAAGTGGAAGGTAAAATCATTAATCATATTGTTGCTATTTTAATTGATTTAGGAGAAAGACACTATTACATTGATCCTACAATAGTGGACATATTACATTTGGGGAAAAGTAAGCTTGAAAAAACAAGTTTGGTTTAACTAACCACTGGAACCAAAAGAAGGATCAATGGGACTGTTAAAGGTTATCCAATAAATATTAATGGAATGAGTTCTAATGCAGATATGAATATGATCCCATTAGGATCTTATAATATCCTAAATAGAATGGATTGGTTGGACCAACATCATGTTGTCCTAGATTGTCATAACAATACATTTACATGTCTTGATGAAGAAGGAAAACATAGCACTTTGAAAGGAATTACAAGGCCCATTTATATAGATATATGTCATCCTTACAGTTGAAGAGATGTTTAAGGAAAGTATGTAAATTGTATGCAACTTAGGTGGAGGATCTAGTAAATACCAAAGGGATAAGCCTTGGAAATCACTAAGTAATGCAAGAGTTTGAAGATGTATTCCAATAAATACCAGGATTACCACCCAAGAGAGAGATAGATTTATATATTGATTTAGTACCAAGAGTTTCCCTGGTATAAAAAAAATCCTTACAGAATGAGTACACTACAATTAAAATAATTACAAATGCAGCTGGAAGAATTGTTGAAGAAAGGGTACATACTTCCAAGTGTTTCACCTTGGGAAGGAAAAATACTCTTTATCAAAAAGAGTGATGGAACATTGAGACTCTTTATTGACTTTAGACAACCAGATAAAGCCAATGTGAAGAAAAAATACCCTCTACCCAGAATTGATGGCCTCTTTGATCAACTGATAGGGGAAAATATATTTTCAAAGATAGACTTGAGATCATGATACCATAAGGTAAGAATCAAGGAAGAAGAAATTAATAACACAAACTTTAGAACCAAGTATGGACACTATGAATTTGTAGTGGTGCAATTTGGATTGATCAATGCACCAACCGTCTTTATGTTCTTATTGAATGGAATATTCAGAAACTATCTGGATAAGTTTGTCATTTTGTTGTTGGATGACATACTTGTTTATTCTAAGTCTGAGGAAGATAATGAACATCGCTTGAGGTTGGTGTTTCAAGTACTAAGGGAGAATCAACTTTATTCCAAGCTTAGCAAGTGTTCTTTTTACCAAGAATAGATCCATTATTTGGGATGCATTATGTTAGAAGAAGGCATATCAGTAGATCCTGAAAAGATTAAAGCCATTAGATGATGGCCAACACCAATAAATGTTTAAGAAGTCATATCATTTATGGGGTTAGCCAAATACCACATGAGATTTATAAAATAATTCTCTAAGATTCCTCATCCCATCACTTCTTTGCAAAATACGAGAATTAAATTTGAATGGACAGTAGAGTGTGAAGAAAATTTCAATTTGTTGAAAGAATTACTTCCTAGTGCACCTATTTTAAAGATTGTTGACCCAAATGAGAATTTGGTGGTATGTACAGATGCATGCAAGGAAGGACTTGGTGGATTCTTCACTCAAAATGGGTATGTAATTAGTTATGAGTACATAAATATTAAATAACATGAGTGTAATTATGCCACATATGATTTGGAGATTTATTCCATAGTTCATGCATTGAATATGTGGAGGAATTATCTCATGGGAAGGATATTTTAATTAAGAATAAACCATAATGGTCTGAAATATCTTTTGGAACAACCAACTTTGAAAGCCAGGTAGACAAGATGGCTGGAGTTTTTAAGTGAGTATGACTTTGGTATCATGCATATCAAAGGAAAAGAAAATAAATTTTTTGATGCACTCAATATAAGGATACATCTCATGCATGCTACAACAATTAGTATGCATCAATTATATTTGAAGAGAAAATTTTGGATGTTGATGTTACATATCAACATTACCTACAAGTAAAAGAAATTTCACAGCAAGAAAATGTACAACATAAAATTAAAGAGTATGAGATCAAGGAAGATGGATTACTTATGTATAAGAATATAATTTATGTTCCTAGTTTTGGAGAACTTAGGGATTTTCTATTAAAATAAATACATAAAGTTCCATATGCCAGACATCTCGGTTACCGGAAAATAACTGTAGCAATAAGAAGCAAATTCTTTTGGTCTGGGATCAAGAAGGATGTGGTTGATTACATTTCCAGATGTACAGAATGTTAGAGAGTGAAATATGATCATAGACACCTAATGGTTTTGCTAAAACCATAATCAATTCTAGAGAAGAAATGGAAAGTGGTAAAAAATTATTTTAACCGCATTTGATGGATGATCCTTTAGACCGCACACTCTCATTTCCTCTTTTTTATTCCAACTAGAAGGGAAAATCATTTATGTGGAATTTGAAGTATTCGATGCTCTGCTCAAATATAAGTTTTTATTAGGAAGGATTTGGGCCTATTCAATGACGACTGTCATATCATTGGTTTTCCAAATTTTGTGCTTTCCTCATGAAGGGAGGATAGGAATGATAGACCATATGTCATTCAACCACTTTGACTCCATGGAAAATCTGGTATCTACGGTCCTATTGATTGAAAAATTTCAGACGACAATTGAGAGAATTGGTGTTGGAATGTATCCGTTGCTCATGGAAACTTTTAATTTCTTAGCACCAGTTTTGTACATTTGTTCTACCCCGGTCAGCTACCAAATGTCGAACCCCTGGGTCCCTGTTACACATGTAGGTTTGTTTCAAACTTCATACTTTGATGATCCGTGGGTGTTACCCTCACAGTGTGAATTGGTAGAAGGTATTTCACATGTTGGGATGGTCATGCCACTATCTGTAGTAGAGATAACTTATCAATAAACCCAACAAGCTACTACAAAATTTGATCTGAATTCTTCATGGATGGAAGAAAATGATACGTTTCCAAAGCTTATTTGGGCTCATAATTCTTTGAATTCCCTTGATTTCCTTAAAACTATTTTTCCTTTTGACAAATATATTATAGAGACAATGACAAGGCCTGAATGGCTATGGGAATATATGCATCATCAATCATATTTCCTTCTTGAGCTCAATTGATTCGAAAATAAAGAGTTTTGATCAACTACAAGTGGAGGTGTCGATCATTCTGTGAAACCATTAGTAAAGAAAAAAAATTATGCTAAAGGGAATATGGATGATATACATAAAACCATTCCAATCGATATCGATAAAACCCCTAGCGTCATTGAAAATGTTTTTACCAGTGCAGACTATTCTCCTAAAGAGATCTGTACCTATAATTTTTTATTTAAATATTTTTGTGACGTTTTTTCCTGGTCTTATGAAGAGATGCCAACTATATACCCCTGCATTGTTGAACACGATAAACAAAGTTACCAATTTAACGAGAACGGTGACCTCAAAATGAGAACTCTGGCCCCAAAACCCATAATTTTGCATAAAAAAACATGAAAATCAACCCCCAAATCAAAAAGTGGTGCTACCGGTAGCACCATTTTTTCAAATGGGGTCAAAATTACAACACTTTTCAAACATGGCCTTCAAAAATAAGAGAGTATCTCAGAGAAACCTTAAAATCAACACCTAAATAAAAAAAATGATGTTAAATAAAGTAATTGTTTTTTCAAAACGTTAAAATTATAGATAATTTGAAATCATATTTTTAGCAGTTGGTACCATTAAAGCCAAAACCTCAAAACCAACCATTAAGTTGAAAAACAATGCTACCGGTATCACCCATTCTAAAATTGGGGTATTAAAATGACACATTTTTATAAAGTGGCAAAATAAATCATCATTGTTGTAAACAAAATCATAAAATCAACCCTTAAATTCTTACTTTTTAAATCTTAGTTTATCACTCCAAGCACAAGATAATACATAATTCCATGAAAATGTCACACTATACTTTAAAAATTCAACACCACTTTTTAATATTTTTTTACTTTTAATAAAAATAAATAAATACAAGTTACATTGAATGAAACATACATTATTTCTTAAAATTATTATTATATTGTCCATATTCAAAACATATGAGCTAAGAAATTTTCTTATATTCTCGATAATCGACATATAATTCATAAAACATAAAAATGATTCATAACTTCATGTAAGATCATATGTAAGTTCAATGCTCATTTATAGTTACCATACAAACATCATATGGATAAAAAATACATAAATGTTTCATACACTTATTCAGATTGACTCGTGGATTCTAAAATACCATCAGAGTCTACATTGTCTTCAGATGAATGATTGGATGAAGATGTAGATGATACATACTATTTTATATTGTTGATTAATGCACCATTTGAATCTACATGCATGCCCAACATTTTAGATTTCAAAATACTTTTAGATCTATGACTAGGTTCAACAGACTCCCATCTTGCATTTATTTCTTGTGGCAACAACCTCTTGATAATCTATGTTGTCTTCAAGTGAAGAGTTCCTCTCTTTGTCAAATTGAATTCATAAACAACTATGTCAACATCCTCTAATTTTAAGAGGTCAATGTGACAATGAGTTGTATCTTGACCCTTTCTTTTTCTCTTTCTATTGACATGTTTTTCAACCACCATCTGTAGATTGTACACACCATTGAATGGGTATGTGCCTATTGCATATCAACGCACTTCAATTGTAATAACATCTTCATTTTCTTTCTCAATCTTTATAACCTTTGCAATCTAGAATGGATAACCATGTGGATCTTCAGTCGCTAAGACTACAATCATGCTACCCTCCTTAATCTCTTGTACTGAACCCATGTAAATTTCCTCCATGGATTCACGTTGTGCACATGACATTCGTGAACCAATATACATTTCTCTTTCCTATGTTTTTTTAAACTCAATAGCACATTGAGATTATTGTTGTTCAACAATGTTTCTTTCTTCGTATTCATTTGGCATATTTTGTCGTCAATGAAATGGAGTCTTCAAAAATGCATCTTCATTTGTTTATATTGAAATTATGTCACTTTGAATATTGAAAAAGACTCCTACAAAACATAATCAACAAAATAAAAGTACTCATATATATCTTTAATGGCATTTTTTGTTTCTTCCAGGCATTCAAAAAAATCTACATCTCTATTATGCCTCTGTGCATTATGGATTTCTACAACTGATTGTAAAAACAATAAATTTCATGCAAATATTGGATGATCTGGAATGAAGTTCAAAAGTGTTGAACCTAATGAAGGCCCCCATTCTACAGTAGTTGAATACTTCTTTCCCCATATAAGTGTTTTCCCATCAACCTTTTTGAAACAAAATTGATGTTAGAAGCTAATATCATTAAGCTACTCAATACATTTTTCTTCATGATACAATCCCTAAATAAATATTCTCATGTCAACAATTTCTTCTAATATATGGAAAATAGGCTCTGGAATGTATACTTTCTTAATACATTCAATCAATGATGGTAGGCTTCCAAAAATTTCCCTCTTCAATGTTACTGAAAAATGATTGAACATTTGATCAATAAGATAATGAGTTTTTCCAACAAGAAGGAAACAAACTTTCACCTTTTGAAAGATTGCCAGTTCAACAAGCATGCTTAGATATCCAAACAAAATTTGTTTTTTTTATTTTCACGACTAGTGTTGTCCAACTGTAGATAGAGAAGTTGAGGAAGATTTCCATACCAATGAGTGAACACATGATGAATTATTGTGGTGATCAGATTTGCATCATTATGAATATTTTGAGCTATGAAGTAAACCCTCGGACACATTTTTCCATTGAAAACCATACAACCAACCAAGTGAAACTAAATGAAATTATCTTCCTGTAAATATTTTGGTGTACAAACAAAATGTGGTAGAAGTGTTTTCTTCTGGTCCATGCCATCAATTATCATACCTAAATATTTTTTTGGAGCATCATAATACTTCTTCCGATGTTTGTACAACATTTCCTTTCACTTGATTGTTGATTCTGATGTTCTTTAAGTGATTTTCATATGAAGTCTTCACATGACATAAAATGAAAATATTGATCATATGTTTTCATAGTTGATAACTATCCAATTAAAAAAAAACACAATAGTAAATACATAGCTCTTTATGCCCCTTCATATTTATCTCTTCTTGATTTAAGAGTAGCACATATACTGCAAATCCCCATCCTTGACTTCTTAGGAATACAAACATTGTTGAATTGTGTAATATTCAAGAGATAAAAAGTATGCAGAACAAAATAAATTGCTAGATATGGAAGATAAACAACAATATAACTAGAACAACACCACAATAACACCAAAATGATAGCAGAATAATACCATAAAGAGCACTTCGATTACTGAGATAAATGTTCACTTGTCTCTTCGAGGGGGCAACCTCCAACAGAGCAGAGCTCTATTACAATAATATCGAAGACAACAAATCTCGTACCCTTGAATCCTATTTATACCAAATATGTCTATCAAAAGAACCATCTAGAGGAACATCCTTCTAGAAGTGGAAGATTCTATTAGTTATTATTACATTCAACTTATTCTTTCTTATTGCTAGGCCTTATTATTCTACCTACGTGAGGGGTTAGGTCTCTAACATGTCCTCTCCCTTAAAAACAACCTTGTCCTCAAGGCTTGAGATGTTGTTTCAAAATGGTAGTTGGTTCCGAAGTGGCATCTACTGGGGTTGTATCTTTCCACCGGACTAACACTTCCTTGATGGTGTGCTGGCATAGGCGATGGTCACGCTGGTCCAAAACAGCTTCTGATTGTATCCAAATGGAGCCCTCTTCATCCAACTCAGGAAGGCTGGTTTGAGTTTGGCACTTAGTTCCAATCACCTTCTTTAAGAAAGAAACATGAAAAACATCATGTAGCTTAGAATGAATGGGCAAAGCTAATTGATCGGCCACATGTCCCACACGCTTGAGAATGGTATAAGGACCATAAAATTTGGGTGCAAGTTTCTGACAATGGTCATCCTTGAGGGAATTTTGCTTGTAAGGTTGCAGTAGAAGAAACACCTGATCCCCTTCTACAAATTGATGTTCACAGCGACCTTGATATTCTTTTTGCTTCATGTGATTCTAGGCCATGACCAAATTCTCTTTGAGGGTACGGAGAATAGCCTCTCGAACTGTAAGCGTTTGGTCAACCACCTAGACCTTCGAGACACCTGGTAAATATGAGAGAACTGAAGGTGGATTTTGTCCATATACTTCTTCAAAAGGATTCATGTGGGTAGATGTATGGTATGAAGTGTTGTACCACCATTCAGCTAGTGGTAACCATTGAGCCTATTGATTTTTCTTTTCCGACGCAAAACACCTCAAATATGTTTCCAAACACTTATTGACAACTTCAGTTTGACCATCAGTATGGTGATGATAAGTTGTGATAATATGCAATTGGGTGCCTTGTAGCTTGAACAATTCTTGCCAAAAATTGCTCATGAAAGTTAGGTCGCAATCAGAAACAACAGAATGTGGCATGCCATGAATCTTAAAGACCTGATCCATGTAACGTTGAGCCATAGTGGATGTTGTAAATGGGTGTTGAAGAGAACATAAATGAGCATACTTGGAAAAGTGATCAACGATCACCATGATGATTGATTTATTGCCTGATTTAGGTAAGCCTACAATAAAATCCATAGAGATATCCTGACAAATAGCAGGTGGAATAGAAAGCGATTGTAGTGTACTAGGAGATTTGATTATTTCTCCCTTGTTGCGTTGACACACATCACATTCAGCCACAAAATTACTAACATCTTATTTCATACCATCTGTTATAGCAAGATTTTCCTCACCATTGCTATCTTGCACAGAGGGCCTTTTTCCATTTCCCTATGCAGACTTATTAACCCCTTTTTGATAAATCCAGAGCCAAAAATATACATTTTTCCACATATACGCTCCCTAACTGCTTTGCAAGATGTGTATATGCTTGTTGCTCCACTACAAGTCACATATATCGAGATTTGTGCTAGAAAATACAAAATGAGGCCGGGTTTCCATGTCACGACAGAAGATCTCTGATCTTTGGCCTTCCATATACTGGAAACATTCTGACTTGTCCCTTTAGTTGCATTCTAGAGGCTATAAGAGTACAATTTCAAGCTATGGAAAAAGAGGAGAAAGCATTCAAATTTGAGAGAAAAGTTACTATGGAGAAATTACTTCATATTGACTCTACATCCCTTTGTCCCTCAAGTCTGAACACAATGTTCAACCCCCAAGATCTTTCCTTATTGTCAAGAGGACCTCATTACCTCTTTGCTATGAGTTTTACTTTAGTGGAGGATTGAAGTGGTGGAGACCCAGTTAGAAGGAACTTGGTTTCTTGGTTATGAACCGTGTCGACACATAAGTCTGTAATGTTAATACTTCTATTGATCAATTATTAATAGAAATACTCCTTTCCTGTCTTATCGATATCTTGCAAATATATGATTATTATCCATGGGCATGTTTGTAATGTTTATTAATGGATTGTGCTATATGATGTGCTAACTCATTTTATACATTGTCACTATATACTTGCATCACTTGTTTGTTGAGAACTTCTTGCAGGTGTAAAGCTTTGGGTCAAAGTGCTCAACGGTGGAACGTCATCAAATGATTAGATCGAGGTAGGCTTCTTCCTCGTATTGCACATTAGTTTATATAGAACATGTTGGAATGGAGTTGATTTTTGTAGTCATACCTATCTGTTGTGGTTTACCCTTGGCCATAGAGTGTTTTTCCCTTGTAACAGAATTGGTGACTCCACTAGGGAGAGATCTTCCTTCTAAGGGTTGAAGTTTTTTTTTATTACATTGCTCTTTTTCCTTTGTGTTTCTTGTTGTATCACTGTTGAACAGAGTATGTTCACTCAGGGTTTGATTTTTTCAGCCTTTTACCCTTGCCTAGCCTTGTTTTAAAATATATACACCCTTTTTTCCCTGACAGCCGCGTATACATGCTTGTTGTCCCACTGCAAGAGGCGTATATACTCCCTTTTCTCTTGAGAATCTGTGTATACCACTTCCCCTTGCTTGCTTGGTTGGTTTAGTGATTGTTGGGAAGGTTTTGAGGATCACTGAGCCTTCTTAGGTCTCTGTGGTGTATGTTGATATTATCTGGGATGACAAGAAACCTGTTTGGAGTTGAATTTTTGGGCGACATCTTTCTCTTTGTTTTCCATTTTTGATTTGTCCTTGGTAGTTGGCTTGTCTGCTTAGCTGCTTGGTATTCTGCTCAAGTGATTTCTTTTATACACAGTAGAAGTTATATATCAAGTTGCTTATCAATCCATGCATTTTCTTTTTAATACATTGAAAATACAACAAAACATGTATTTTTCATTGGTTGGTATTTTTGTCTTGGAACCTTTATCATTAGCTTAGCAAATTTAGCGAAAGATTGCATTTTACTTCTGAGTTGCAGAGTTAGAATTGAAGATTGCACTGTTTTTATTTAGCATATCATTCACTGAAAAGTTAAAGTTAGGCTTTGCATTATATCTATTTTTATTTTCATGCAGAGTCATAACACCATGAGTTTCATTTCCATACCTTTTTGAGGAATCACGGCCAATAAAATTTACACTTTAAACTAAAATTGATTAGTAACGATTTTATTGTTTAGGGTGCACAAACTAGCCTAGGATTAAGTGCCTTGGAATGGGATTTTGTGAGTAAACTTCTCGAAGGAAATTAAATCAACATATGTGTCTGAGACAGGGAGTTGAGAAATCCAATGTATAATTGGTAATATCAGGAGGCTCCGCTCACACTAGAGTTAAGCATGAGGTCACATGAAGTTTGTTGAAGGGACAACCCCTGGATACTCACCTAACGTCAGAGATATTTCTGTGGATTTATTCATATTTGGGGATCTTGCTAGTATCCATACCTCTATGAGAGGCGATACTTTCAAGGTTTTGGGCTTTGATACCCTGTCCATATGGTAATCCAGAATTACAACTATTTTCCTGTGCATCGGTTATACAACGGTTGATTAGTTGCTTGACTTAGGTTTCTCATAGGTTACTTGCAGGGGTTATTCTGCTTGTATCCTGAGTCAGATAGGGGTCGGACAATGTTAAGGTCCTAACCCACACATAGGTAGATCAATGTATTCGGATGTAATAAAGGTCAATATTAATAAGGCCTTTCAATAAAATAGAATAAGGCGGATGTAAGAAGACCTAATAAAAGCTTCCACTTCTAGAAGGATCTTCCTCTAGATGCTTCTCTTAATAGACATATTTAGT
>JASDQU010244204.1:0-14549 GCA_032191745.1 Picea mariana | reverse complement strand
GTATAGAGTGGTGAACAAGAATCATCTCGATATTCTATCATAGGCCCTATAGTTACTGTTGGCTTGTCATCTTGTAGGTTTACAAAATCAGCAAATGAAGAGGTCTTTGGTTCAAGGGACTTCAGGATGGAAAACTTAAAGATATCATTCTTCATGAGTTTGGTTAATGGCATAGGTATCTTTACTTTCTGAATTTCTGATTCAAAATTAAAAGAGAAAGATGATTTATCAGAAGCTTTTACCTCATTGGAAGGAGCTTTGAGAATGACTTGCTCCTTGGCTAGGGGTTGTGTTTTCTTCTGCTGTTGCTTTGCAGGAGTGGAGGTATGTTTTACAGGAGCAGCAAGTTGCTTGGTAGCAACTTCTTTATTCTTCACAGGAGCAGTGAGCAATGGTTTAGGGGCAGCAATTTTGGATCTTAAATTATAACCTTTATAATCATCCGTCAGGTAGACAGATTCTTCAATACTTGCCTCATGAATTTGCTGGTCCATCAAGGCTTCTTCATAATCTACTTGTGTCAAAAAGGAGGAATCATTTTCGTCACCAAAACAATTTGTCTCATCTGCTTCTTCAACTTCATCATGAGATGGTTGTTGTTCTTCTTCTAACATTGTATTTTGAAAAGGGGGTCTGATTCTCTGATCATCAGCTGCATTCTTGTCTCTCTGAAGGATCTGGACTTGTTGATTGTTCCTTCTATAAGGGAAAGCATTCAGATTTCTTGGGACAAAAGAATTTGGCTCTTTTGTCCTTGTTGGTTGCTGATTCTGGATCTTCAATTTTGACATTTCATATGTCAAGTTGTCCAACATATTTTCCATATTTTCCATTTTACTATTAGAAGAAGAAGAGGGCTCAACATCAGACTTGTTTCTATCAACCTTTCCTTTGAGCTTCTGAGATGCCATAATGTTTGATTCAACTTCGAGGGTGGCATCTTGCATTAAAGAAAGTGTGGCCGATCTTCTTTCTCTAAGGATTAGACAAAAATCTGGATCAAAGGCAACAGAGAATGTGATCTTTGCCGATGCATCACTTAGTTTGATCTCTGTAGGGATCTTGCCAAACATTCTATTAAACCTTTTGATGAAGTCTGAGACCAACTCTCCATCTTCTCTTCTTAAGTTTCTGAACTCAGAAATGTAATATAGTAGATCTCTTCTTTCTCCCTTGTGTTTTAAGAATACCTCATCTAATTGTTCAATGCCTGTGACTGAATTTTCTGGTAGCTCTTTGAACCACTTCTGGGCTTGACCATCCAAACTCTACACAAAAACTCTGGTCCACACATCTTCTTCTGAAATGTTAATATTTTCAGCATAAGCACAAAAAGCCTCTATATGTTCTTCAGCAGTATAATCCCCAACTCCGGTAAACTTTGGCATATATTTCTGATAATCTCTGGTTGGCATGGTAGATAAGGGATTGGGCAAGACAAGTGGAGCATACCTATTTGCCAAAATCTGTTCCATCTTGGTTAAAGGGGCAGCCATGGCAGTCTTGGGGGTTGATACAGAAGAAGAATTTGCAGGAGATGAAGGTTGAGATGGGATGACTGCGTTTAAATAAAATGGTTGTCTCACTTCACTTTGAGAAGAATTTTCAGAAATGGGTGAAAAATAAGAGGCCTTATAAAACTGACCAAGAAACAAGGCTAAAATTTCTTCTCCCTTAGAGGAAAAATCATGTAAAATATATTCAAGAACAGGCAGATTAGTATGAGTGTAGAAAACACCTTCTGTAGACTTGGTGGGTGAGGAATTCAAAGAAGATGAATAAGAGGTTTCTTTTTGCTGAGAGGACCCTGTAATTATCTCTTTAAGATTGGACAAAATATCATGCTCAAGAACAGAGTCAGTAACATTAGAGGAAAGTGAAGGTTCCTCTACCTTCAATATTTCAAATAAACTTTCAATCTCCTGAGAACTATGAGTTTCAGCAGCAGAGGATTCAACTAGAGGCCTTTTAGATATGAAAGAAGAAGTGTCGGTTTGAATACCTAAATTTGATGTCTTTGTAGATTCGAAAGCCTGTCTTTGTAAATATTTTCCCTTACTAATGATCTTCTCAGGGTCAGGAACTAGTGTTGTCAGTGGGCCTTCTTGGTTCGCCCTAGTGTGAGATCTTTTTGGAGCCACTTCGTTTCAATGGACTCGCCAGATAAATAGTTACAACCCAAATGATGTCCAGGCTTTGTCTATCATCAAAGTTGGATCTATGTCATCTCCCAAGGAAGCTGAGCTTCGATCTCCTCTCCTCGGCAATGACGCCAATTTGTTATCACTCCAGGAAAATCTCCTAGGCTATAAGTCAGAGATTCCTGGTAACTTAATCTTTTGGTAACTGTTTTCTCAATAATAAGTGTGGGTTTGGATCAAGTCGGATGACTGAATAATTTCTCACTCAAAGCATGCATGAACACATCTATATGGACAAGGCTTTCAACCACCAATGTTCAGAGAGTTTACAAATAAAGGGATGTATGGAGAAATAACTATTATATCAGCAGAATCACATATAAAGAATATATGAATGGCCAATTACAATAATCACAAGAATACTTGCAAAGTTTAACTTATGACTGTAATGATAAGATGACAGTTATCGAGCATAAACAAGCATAACAACATGAATATAATATCCAGGTGCAAGTACAAAATAGACAAGAAGATGAAATCTGAACAAGTTATGGCAAAAGAGGCTTGTATAACTTAATATGAAAATGAGAAGTTTCAGTACATAATATGAAAAAGTCTCCAAAGTCGAACCCTTAGTTCCTATTCTAACTTTATCTTTATAGCTTTACAATGTAGTTTTGAGGTCCTAAAAGCATGGATCAAATATGCTAAAGATAGAAAGTCAAAATTAAGTTTGCAAAAGATATGGAATGATCCCCAAAAATGAGGTCAATCCCAGATTTCATGGTCTTCATATCCTATAGAGTCATGGTGCAGTTCAAAATAGCCTTCCAAGGCTGAGTGATGACTCTTCCAAGAGATACAAATTCGAATTTGTTCAGGTGAGCAAGCATCCTGATTTTTTGCCTTTGTCAAAGGTACCAAAAATGATTGAAACACCTCTTGTTTCCCTTATCCATCAAAAAATAGCTATTGGATCTGACTTGACAATTCAACAAATGTCCATTCGAAGAGGTTTCAAACCATTCCAACTCAAAAAACTTCGATCTGTGCAAAAATTCGGTCATTCTGGTAGTGACAGGATTTCGATGGTTAACCTAGAAGACTCCTTAGTGAATTGACTACCGAAAGCTCTATTTTCGGTGGTTAATGAACAGTCGTCCTGTTCACCTAAACCACCAAAACTTAAGCTTTGAGAAAACTTCAAAATTTGCAAAAATGATTACCTTGATTCTTTGTTGAATGTTCAAGGTCTTTTGGATGATGCATCCCTTGTTCATGCAGATCTGTGAACTTCAACTGGCTGTGTGGAAGGCTCTAGTGTATCTACCATCGTTTTAGCTAAGTTGGCTAGAGTCTCCAAACCTGTTTTCTCCTGTGTTGGCAATTGAGAATCTTTTAATTTGAGCCTCAGAATTTTGAGTTGCCTGTACAGCTTCATGTTCTCCCTTATCAACACCCTGTTCATTTTTAAAAGCTCTGCATTTATTCAATCAAGCCTGTATTATCCTTTTTAATAACTCTTTCCAAGACTTCCATTTCATAGACTTGTTGCAGGATTTTATTGATTTTCCGTGCCCTAGATGCTTTAGGCTTACTTGGAGAAGCTTTTGCCAATGATAGACTGTGTGCCTCTGGGGGAGTTGGTGAAGGTAAGTTGGAACAATCGTCTGCAACTTGTCCAACATGTACATTACCTTGTGTCTCTGCTAACTCCTGTTTTGGTTCTAAATCACTATAGGGTAGGTTTAAAGGGTTACTTCCTTCTGTAGGGTCCTTGGACTGCTCACCCTCAATCTGTAACTTTCTTTTGGTTCTTTTATTTTTAACAGAGGATGATTCTATTGGATATCTTGGTGGTGAGATACCCTTCTGTTTTCTATGACTACTTTTAGGAGTAATGATCTTCTTAGTGGCAGCCTTTTTACCCTTCTCCTGCTATTGCCAGTCAGTCTGGAATTTATTCCAAAAGAGGAAGTAGTTCCAATCTACCTGCCTTTTCTTCAATGACTCTTTGACAATGAGGGTAATGAGTCCTTGATGAGACAATCTACTTTCCACCTTAGTGGGCTTAGCCTTGACCTGTCTATCCATTTTAGTGAGGGCTTTGTGCAAGTAAAATGGTAAATTGATGGGAGATCTCCCTGTGAAGTAATTTAAAAGTTTGAAGTGGTAGAACATGACTCTGTTGTATCTACCTTCACAGGTGATATAGACAAAGATTGCCTTAAGGAGAGATTCCCATTTAGGTTCCAAATAAGACATTGGTATGTCTTTTTTCCATGTAAGATCTTTGTGCAGAGGATATAGGTAGGACCTAAATTCAATGTTTGAAGGTACAATTGATTTGAACCAACAATCGCCTATTTTGGGAATACCTAAGAACTCAGCTATGGCTGCCTCATCAACCACAAACTGATCCTTTCCCACTGTTGTTGTTCTTCCATCATATGAGCTAGCAAAAGTCTCGGACACTTGTAGATGAAAATCTACAAGTTTTTCACAATACGTATAGACTCCAGTCTGCTTGAAGAACTCGACCACCTCAGGGTGCGCCTCAAGGTACCAAACTCCATCCAATTCATCCCTTAGAACTGGCCCTGCTTTCGACATTAGTAAATGCTAACTGTACCTGTGATTAAGGAAAAACTTCGTGCCAGGGAGACAAAGACTCTATGATTTAGGATGACAGAGAGTATGACTCATAGAAAATAAAATGGGACAGGGTGACACGGAGTTCGGATCGCAAAGCCCAAACACTAACCGAGTTTAGGCAACAGACTGACTGAAAACATGCTGAAAATTTCAGTTTCGGTGGGATATACATTTAAGTTGAAACAGTATGGGTTTTGAACTTACCTGATTACTCAACCTGTCTTGATTGGTATGACAATTGGCTTGAGAGCCATTTGTTGGACTTTAACTGTGCTCGACGATCACCACGAGAAATGAGATTACGATCTCTGGATATGCACTTGCTTGATGAAATCACGGGCTCAAGACTGTCTCAATAACTCCCGAATTCGAATTGATAATGAATGGTGATCAAATAAGAGATTAAATGGGGTCATAATGGATTGTTTACTCGTGACTGGAAATGGTGAGAGGCTACATGACTAATCATTTTTGTTAGTCGGGAAACATGCATGAATTGTTGTATCATCGTCGAGTCTTAATTTTGAAAAGACAAATGCAGTTGAAAGGACAACATGATATCAATCTTCGGATAGATATAACAAGAACGTGCATACCTTACCACCTTCATGAGCTTTCAGCGGTTACGTTTCCATCATTGCACCAGTTGACAATTGGCTCATGCGAAAGCACAGGATTTTCATTTTTCCCGTTGAAATCTTTTCGGTAGTTAACCGTGCTTTTGCTTTTCCCTCTTAACTACCAGGAACAAAAGCTTTCGGTGGTTAATGAGCACGTTTTAGGCTCATCTAAACCACCGAAACCTGAGATTTTGTCTTTTGCTTAACCAAACCAAATCAAAAGTTCTTTCTGAGCTTATTTACAAAAAATAGACTCTCTAACCTACCTACAAAAATTTAGGAATAAATTTTGGACCACAACCTATCAACTCAAAAGCAAAATTTCCACCAATTTATTTGAGGAGATAACACAGCCCACATGAGGTGTTTATAGATTTTCTTGGAAATCAAGAACCAAATGGCCTTTTCCCCAAGAAGCTCACGTAACCACTTATTTCTCTCCAAAATCACAATATGGGTAAATAAAATATATTATAAAGACTTAACCCCCGTTGGAATACTAAGAGGGGGGTGAATTAGTATGAGCACTTTATACCACTTTTAACCACAATATTTAGCAATGTTCAACACTTTATCATTAGCATCCAATATATCAACAGTACAAATCAACAATGCACAGTAAACAATCACAAAAACACAATACACCATAATTTAAGTGGAAACCAAAATGGGATAAATCCACAAAAATATTTTCTTATATGTCAATATTACATTCATGGGAAGCACCAACTTCCAAATTCTCCATCTGCAACTGGAAGGAGGCTCCAACTTGAAGGAAACTACAACTCCCTGATTTACTAGCTACCACTGGAAGGAGGCTCCAACCCCCTAGTTTATAGGCTCCAACCCCCTAGTTTACAGGCTCCAACTTGAAGGAATATCCAACTCCCTAAGTTCTCTGGATTCAATCAGAAGGAGGCTACAATGCCCTTTCCTTGCCCCATCCTGTCACCCTAAAATATAAATGTAGACCAAACTATCACTACCACAATCACTACCATTATCAATATGTCACTGTCAACCTGTCACTGTCATTTTCTCATCAAATTTTCATTGCCATTGATACTCAACATCAACAAAATTAGAACCACTCACATGAATCACCAAGAACATCTCTCAACCAAGAACCCAACATCACCAAGACATGCGTCAAGCATGTACCATAACATTACCAAGATATAACCTCAAAATATGCATACAAACATACCTTTAATCATGTAGCAACCTTATTGCATCATATCTTAGACCAACTTGGAACAAGCATCCCCTTTACTTTACCTTAGCCTCGCTACCTCAAATTCTCCAATAGATCAAGTATTCACTATATAGATATTCAATGATCTTATATATAGAATGAGAGACTCTTGATGTGTATTTATACTCTTCCACGTAACTGCTTTTCAACCACTTTACCCTTAATTAATTTGGTTTTGTAACCACTTTACCCTTAATTAATTTCTTGTTACAATTGTTTTACCCTTTTTCCTAATTTTAGGGTCATAATTTTAGGGTAATAATTTTAGGGTCATAATTGTTTTACCTTTTTTCCTTAGGGTCATAATTGTTTTACCCTTTTTCCTAATTTTAGGGTCGTAACCATTTTACCCTTTTTCCTCATTTTAGGGTCATAATTGTCTTACCATTTTTCTTAATTTTAGGGTCAACCTATACTTTCTTGTTACAACCACTTCTCCCTTAATTAATGCCTTTGTAATTGTTTAGGGATTATTAACCATTCTTCAGGGATTCCAATATTTATGATGCCATAAATCTTCAACCGTGAGGAACCTTGTGGTGTACCACCTACCGTTGGAAATGGCATGCGTGAACTATCCATCCATGAGTATGTTACTTTCATTTACAATGTCATTCACATTAAAATTCCTCAAACAACTTCGGGGTCCATAACCATATCTTCAAGGCTTACATACTTCATCAAGGGTTGACATCAATGACAACTAATATTTCAACAATCCCCCCCTTTGGCATTGATGGAAACACTGATGGAATGAAAACAATTATGCTCATGCTTATTCTCCCCCTATGACCATCGCTCCCCTTGTCTCGTGCCTCTTTTATTTCTATTTTTTTCCATTCCTTTGTTCTTTTTTCCCCCCTTTGACATCAATGTCAAAGGGTAACTCTCCTTGGGGTTCCTCCCCCTGTTTGCAATCCTCTTTTTTTCTGTTGATCTTTCTCTTCATGGTGCTTCCTCATGTAAATCTATTATGTATATGAAAAGCATTCAAATATTATTTACTTGGACTCTTTATGTATTTTTCTTCTCTCCCCCTGTTGTTTTGTGCCAAATTTCATGTGGATCATTGTGGGGCAAAAACTACTCCAAGTTTCTTTTGAAAATACTCATAGGTCTCCCTCGGAAGAGGTTTGGTGAAGATATTTACAATCTACTCTTTTTTCCCAATGTACTCTAGCTTGATGTTATTCTCTATAACCTGTTCCCATAGAAAGTGATACTTGATCAGAATGTGTTTCATCTTGGAATGCATCACTAGATTCTTGGAGATATTGATAACACTCGTGTTGTCACAGAATATTGAAATGGGATCATCATAATTCACTTGTATATACCATAAGGTTTTCTTCATTCAAAGAACATGAGTGCAACATGTTGTTGCTGCAATATATTCTACTTCTGTTGTGGACAAATATATTGATGATTATTTCTTTATCAACCATGATATGAGACAATCACCCAAGTAGAATGCTTATCCGCTAATACTTCTTCGATCATCAATGATTCCTGCACAATCTGCATCTGTGTAGGTGACCATAGATAGTTCATTCCCTTTTGGATACCATAATCCAAACTCTTTTGTTCCTTTGAGATATTTGAATATCCTCTTCACTGCCATAACATGTGTTTCCTTTGGTGTCTCTTGAAACCTTGCAATCTGCCCAACTTCCTACGTCAGATCTGATATAGACACTATCACATAGATTAAGTTTCCAATCATCGATCTATAGAGTCTTTGATCTGCATCCTCGAAGCATCATCCTTTCTTAACTTGCAACTGGTATGCACGAGTACTTATGGTTTTAAATATTTCATTCCAAACTTATTTAACATTTCTACGATATACTTGGTCTAGGAGATGAAAATAACTTTATCACACTTGCATATCTGTAATCCCAAAAAGAAATTCAAATCACCAAGAAAGGACATTTTTAACTCATTTTGCATGTCTTTTACAAACTTTTGATTCATCCTGCCATCATCACTTCCAAAGATAATGTCATCTACATAAACTTCAATTATCAATATATTGTCTTGATCCACTTTTATGTAGATATTTATGTCTGCATTTCCCTTTCTGAACCCTTGTTTTTGTAGATACTTGTCCAATCTTGAATATCATGTTCTAGGAGCTTGCTTGAGTCCATGTAATTTTTTCTTCAACCTGCAAACATAATATTCCTTTTTTGATAGTATAAATCCTTTTGGTTGTTCGTTGTAGACTTCTTCTTTTAATTATCCATTAAGAAAGGTTGATTTTACATCCATATGATAAACCTTGATTCTTTTGGAACATGCATAAGCTAAGATCAATCTGATTGCTTCCATCTTGGCAACTGGAGCAAAGGTTTCCTCAAAATCTATACCTTCAACTTGAGCATATTTTTTACATACTAACCTTGCTTTGTTTCTAGTTACTTGTCCATCCTCATTTAGTTTGCTTTTGAATACCCACTTTGTACCAATCATATTATTGTTCTTCAGCCTTGGGACTAATTCCCATGTATCATTCTTCTCTATCTGATCTAATTATTCTTCCATATCCTTGATCCAATGTTCATCATTGTTGGCTTCTTAAAAACTCTTTGGTTGAACTATGGATAACAATGCTAGGTGCATGTGTTCTAGTGAACGCATTCTCCTTCGAGCTTCAACTCCTTCATATTTATTCCCAATAATATGTTCTAGTGGATTATTTTCCTGCATTCTTTGGTTAGATAAATTTGGAGTTATATGAATATCTTACTACTCTTCTTCCTCTTTCTTTTCTTTTGGCCGTTTCTCTTCTTCTTCTGTTGCTTCTTCTTCTTTCAAATCTTCTTAGCCATTCTGCTCCTCTGGATCTTTTCTTCCTTCTTTGATATTTCATCCATTTGTTTCATAAAGTGTTACATTGATGCTTTCCACTATTTTTTTGAGTCTTAGATTGAAGGATTTATATGCTTTTATTTTTCTTGAGTACCCAACTAGTATTCCCTTATCAACTCAGGAGACAAATTTTCCAATCCTGCAATCTTCTCTTTTGATATAGCATTTTCTTTCAAACACTCTAAAATAATTCACATTTTTTGGTCTTCCTTTCCATAACTCATAGGGACTCTTATCACCATTACCTCTGAGCATTCCTTTATATAGGATATGAACTATTGTATGTACTTCTTGTGCCCAAAAGATGTCACCCAACTTGGAATCTTTCAACATGGTTTTGGCCATTTCTTATATTGTTATGTTCTTCCTTTCGACAACTCCATTTTGTTGAGGTGTCATGGATGTTGAGAACTGTCTTTTTATTCCATGTTCACCATAGAATCCATGAATTCCTTTGATGTAAGTTCTCCTCTAGTGTGTGATCTCAAGCACTTGATTTTCTAATCTGTCTCGGTTTCAACCATCTCTTTGTATATATTGAAGTTTTCAAATGCATCTGTCTTCTTCTTGAGAAAGAAAACTAAAGTCATTATTGTGTATTCATCAACCAATAGCATAAAGTATTGTTTTCCATTCAATCCCTTCATTCTTTTCAGTTCACATAGATCAGTATGTACGATCTCCAATGGTTTTGTCGTGGATTACTCTTTTGATTTGAACCTTGTCCTAGTCTAGTTTCCCTGTAGACAATTCTTACATAGATTATTTTTTGTCTTTAAAATCTCATACATTTCTCTTACTACTTCCTTTTTGTTGATTTTGACAAGATTATCAAAGTTCATGTGACCCATTCTTCTGTGCCAGATCCAACTTTCATTTTCCTTTCCAAAGAAAGATATTTCCTTTCCAATTTCATTCAATACATATATGTTGTTTGGGGTTGTTATAGTTGTAGCCACCAACTTGCTTGATCCTTATTTCCTTATCTCACATTGTTTAGAGTCAAATAAAAAAATTTGTCCTTGATCACACATTTGACTTACACTTAGAAGATTGTGCTTCATATCTTCGACTAGTAGAAAATTTTCTACCTTGGTACCTTTGCTTCCAAGCTTGACTGTGCCTCTTCGTACAATTTTGGCTAAGTTGTAATTGTCGAACGAAATTGATCCATCTCGTTCCTTCTTTAAAGTTAGAAACATGTTCTTGTCACGTGTCATATGCTTTAAACAACCACTTTCAACATACCATTCATTTTTCTTATGTTGATCTTGTAGAGAAAGCAAGCATTCTTTATTGTTGAATTGATCCTACTTCATTCTTCATATCCTTTGTGGTTCATGTTTATGAATGTTGATATTCTACTTTGGTTCTCTTGGAGGAACAATCAATCTATAATATTTGGTCATGTGTCCAAAATTGTTACATTTGTAGCACTCTACTTCATTACTCAATGATCCAAAACTGTTGTATTTTATGTTTCGTGTTTCATGAGGCCTTCTTGGATAACTATTATTGACATAGTTATTTTTGTTATTGACATAGGCTCTACAATTTACAACTTTGTGCCCAAAATTGTTACATGAATAACATAAACAAAGAAAAATAGTTTGGTACCTAAGGGTGAAAGATATTATGAATGGTGTTTCTCTTCTAAATTCTTCTTCTTCTTGAGATATTTCTATTGATGGTTGATGTTGATTTTGAAATCTAAATCTTCTAGGTGGTGCAGTTTCTCTGTGATCTTTTTCTTGGATCTTCTTGCCTTCTTCCTTCTTAGGAGAACCTCTGACAATTTTTGCATAGATTCTTTGATCTGCTTCATGTTTTGTTGTCTTGGAACTCAAACCTTTCTAATTTTTCATTTGGTTGTATCCTATCCCATACCTTTCATAGTATGGCCTTTGACTGTTGATGATCTCATCCAATATTTTAGTGTTATTCTACTACATATCGTTCTTCTGAATATATTTTATTAGAGTGACTATTTATGTTTCCAAGATTTCAATCATGTCATTTTGTTTTAATTGAATTCTGAGTGCTACTTCAATCCTTTTGTCTTCTTTTACCTGGATGTTTAACTTTGTGATCATTTGCTCGACTTCTTCTGAGTTGGAATTTTGAGATCCTTCTTTCATATTTAGTTCTTCCTAGAGTGACTTGTTTTTCTTTCTTTCTTTCCTTAGTTCTTCTAAGGCACTGATTAATTCTTCTTTGAGATCAACTTCTCTTTCTTCTTTGGAATCTTATTCATCATATTCTACTTCCATGAAGAGTACTCTTTCTGAATCATTGTCACTATCATCATCCTCGTCTAATGAGGAACTATCTTCCTTTGAGTAGAAAATTTTCTTGAAGAATTTATTTTTGTTTCTTCTCTTGTATCTTTTTTTATTTTTGTTTTTATTCTTAGGATCTTCTTCCTCATCACTATATTTATTCTTAGAATAAGGATATTTAAAAGAAAAATGAAAAATGCTACCACAATTAAAACATTTCAATGGAATAGTACCTTTGTACTTGGTTGTTCCTCTTTTCAACTTTCTTACGATGTTTTCCATTTCTTTATCTTCCTCTAAATCATCACTATAGCTACAATTTGGTTTTCTCTTTTTGTTTTTCTTCTTATTTGTCTTATTGGATGCCTTGAACGTTTCTTCCTTCATGACTGGATTCTCTTTCTCTATTCTCATTTCATAGGCTATGAGTATCCCATATAGCTTGCCCATGATTAACGTAGCTAGGTGTTCTCTTTCCTCTAGGGTTGAAATATTTGGATCAAATCTCATCAATAAATACATTAGTACCTTTTGAACAATGATTGGTTCTTTCATCTCTTCTCCCAAACCTTTAATAGCATTCACTATTTCATCAACTCACAAAAAGTAGGTTGCAATGTCTTCATCTTCCTTCATCTTCAATTGTTCGAACTTAGATCTAAAGGTTTGAAGTTTAGCTCCTTTGAATTTGACATCTCCTTCATAAATATTTTGAAGCTTATCCCAAAGATCATTTGTAGTATCAGAATGCATAACCTTGAAAATACTTAATCAACCCGACTACTCAGAATAGTGCCTTTAGCCTTTGAATTGTTTTCATTGAGTTTCTTTCCATCTTTATCAGTTGGGGGAGTGGTTGGTGTTGTATATCCATCTACTACTGACTGTCAAACATCAAAACCATGTGCCTGTAAAAGGGTTTTCATCCTTTTGTTTGAGAAGGCATAGTTATGACCATCAAATACTAGTGCTCCAATCGTAGCGCATTCGATGCTCTCCTTTTAGTGGTTAGACTGCTTCTTGAAGGACCTTCTCCGAGACCAATTGTTGGAATATTGACGGGGGGGTTGAATCAATATGAGCAATTTATACCACTTTTAACCACAATATATATTATTTAAATTTATTAGCAGTGTTCAACAATTTATCATTAGCATTCAATATATCAGTGGTATAAATCAACAATGCACAGTAAACAATCACATAAACATAGTACACTGAAATTTACATGGAAACCCAAATGGGAGAAAACCACAAAATGCTTTTCTTATATGTCAAGATTACATTTATAAGAAGCACAAACTTCCAAATTCTCCAGATCCAACTGGAAGGAGGCTCTAGCCCCATATTTATAGGCTCCAATCGAAAGGAAGCTACAACTCCTTGATTTACCAGCTACAACTAGAAGGAGGCTCCAACCCCCTAGTTTATAGGCTCCAACCTGAAGGAAGATCCAACTCCCTAATTTCTCTAGCTCCAACTAGAAGGAGGATACAACCCCCTTTCCTTGCCACATCCTACTTCCTTGAAATATAAATGTAGACCAAATTGTCACTACTGCAATCACTGCCACTGTCAATCTATCACTGTCAACCTGTCACTACCACTATCTCATCAACTTTTCATTGCGACTGATACTCAAAATCAACAAAAACAAATCCACTCACATGAATCACCAAGAACACCTCTCAACCAAGAACCCAACATCACCAAGACATGCCTCAAGAATTGTCATAACATTACCAAGATATAACCTCAAAATATGCATATAAACATACCTTTAATCCTGTAGCAACCTTACTGCATCAGGTCTCAGAGAAACTTAGAACATGCATCCCCTTTACTTTACCTCAGCCTCACTACCTCCGATTTGACAATACATCAAGTGCTCACTAGATAGATATTCAATGAACTTGTATATAGAATGAGAGACTCTAAGAGACTCTTGATGTGTATTTACCCTTCATTAATTTCTTGTTGCCTTTTTCCTAATTTTAGGGTAATAATTGTTTTACCCTTTTTCCTAATTTTAGGGTCATAATGTTTTTACCTTTTCCTAATTTTAGGGTCATAATTGTTTTACCCTTTTTCTTAATTTTAGGGTCATAATTATTTTACCCTTTTTCCTCATTTTAGGATCATAATTGTTTTACCCTTTTTCTTAATTTTAGGGTCAACATGTACTTTCTTGTTACAACCACTTTTCCCTTAATTAATGACTTTGTAACTTCTTAGGGCTTCTTAACCATTCTTCGAGGCTTCTAATATTCATGAGGCCATAACTCCTCAACCATGAGGAACCATGTGTCATACCACCTACCATTGGAAATGGCATGATGATAATTATCCATACATGAGTATGTTTCGTGCATTTACATTGTCCTTCACATTCAAATTCCTCAAACAACTTCGGGTTCAATAACCATACCTTCGAGGCTTACACACTTCTTCAAAGGTTGACATCAATGAAAACCAATATTTCAACATCCCCCTTATCCTCCTCTCTCGTGGAATAATCGATCCCTACAAGTTTTTCCTTGTTCATATTGCAACCAACGATGTATTTTATTATTTGCAATGTTCAAAGTATTACATTTCCTAGAAACTCCGACCTATTTTAATTGTTCAGACTCTCTGTAATTTCATCAAATAATAAAAATATATTATTTTTTTTTTGTTTGTTAATTTGTGCGAGACCTGTTGGCTACGCGATTAACCTGTGGCTTGA
>JASDQU010244203.1:264608-276965 GCA_032191745.1 Picea mariana | reverse complement strand
ATCAAGACACTCTTATATTCACCACCACTTCTATCTTATATAGTATTTCAAACGGTATAGGACTGAACCAATGTGTCTTTTTGGCATGAACCATTGTACCTCTTCATTTAACTAACCAATCTTGATTTTAAATTTTTCCTCATGAGTTGATCATAGATATAGATCAAATAGTTATATTGTTCTCATGCTTCTGCTGCGTTCTCAGTTTGCCAACAAATCATATTCGATATTTTATCAATTCTTCATATTGTTATGGTGTTAATTATCTGTTGAATTACTCTACAGAACTACATTTTGTCAGAGTAATACTTCCCAAAGTAAAATTTGTCAAAGTACATATGAGTACTCTCTGTTGACATATTTTTCATATTCCCTTCGGCTAAGCACCAAGGGCTTAACTCATTTTTTCCATGTAGTTATTGAATTTTTCCCTCGAGTTTATTTAAGAACCTTCACATGACCAAGATCTAGGACTGTTAAACTAAGGCCAAGAGGAGCTCCGACTCTCCGTGTATTTGAGATTATTGGAATTTTCAAACTTTGTGTTGGAGTCGCCTTTGTTTTTTCTAGCCCGTCTCGAATTTCATGTCTTAATGCTTGAAATCAAAAGATGGTTTTCATATTTTCCATCTGTGGTTTCAAAATCTCTGAAGTCTTATCACACAAGCAACGATAATTATTGTACTCTCGCGGTGAGTTCTACTTTTTGGCAAAATTTTTCCCCCTTTGTTCTGCCTCAGGATTTCATATGTTGGATGCTATAGATCACGTAGTTCACAAGTCCTGAGCAATGAAACGGCGAAATCACTTTAAAATTTTACCCAGGGCAGTAACAGGAGTAAAATTTTCCTAAATCATGATTAAACATCATCGGGTTTTCGCACCTCGACGTTCACTAAATCCAAAAGTCTTATTGTCGTAACCTCGATAGCCGAAACCATGAAGTCCTTATTTTAGTAACCTGTGTCAAGGTTAAAGGTAAAAGCTAAGCCATGGTTAAGTTCTATCGACAATTCGCCACTCGGTGTGTCTCTTTTAAAAAAAAGCTACACTGTCTAAGCCCGAGTCGCGAAGTCGCGATAAAGATATGAACATAATTAATTAAACACTTAATCCGTTTTTATCCTCCCTTTAATTAAAATGTATCGTCGCGATCTCGCAGTTTCGCGACTCGGCATGAAAACTTCCCAAAAGTTATACCTTCGAAGCTCCGAGTCGTGATATGGCAATATAAATAATTACGTAATTAATTAAGCGCCTAATCACAACTACATTTTTATTAATCAAAGTCAATCATCACAATTTCAGGTGTTAGAGGTTCAAAGGGTTAAAGAAAAAATTCTCGATACAATGAGTACTAAAAGATTAATTAACTTTGGTAAAATTGGATTAAGTAAGCTAAATCAGTATCTTCCATGTTTTAATGCTTACACAGTTTACGAGGCAGCCTTAATTCTTCCTTACGCCAACTGACATTTCGAACCGCCAAAATTTATGGCATTAATTAGAAATAAGGCAAATCGACAAATAAAGATTGGGTTTTTATTGCTAAATTTATTTATAAACGTGATTGGACTGATATGTTCTTAAAAAGTACCGAGTTTTCGAATATATAGAGCTGTTATTGTTATAACAAATTTATTTCTATATTACGCAGAGCACACTTTCTCAAAGGGCTAACTTCTGTATGTATACATATTTTTATCGCAGAAGAGCTAAAGTAGGATCTCATGTCATGGCCCCACAAAAAGCATCTAAAGCCAGCATTGAGGTTTTAGGACAAGGTTCGAACAACGTCGCTGATACTTCACCTCAAAGTGTCGACTCTGTCCCGAACTAGTCATTCGTTTCTGATGTTTTGCAGGCTGAATTAGTGGATTATTCTGATGATTCCAACGATAATGAAAAATACGACATAACCACTAAATATAAGATCGTCATTCAATTGGGAATGCATAAAGTAGTGGTCAAGCCACTACTACTCCGCTACTATGATATGGTCCAATGGGCATTAGACCATGTGGGCATACCAACCAGAACTATCATCAATGAGCAGAAGATCACCATCGGGACTATTAGACCTGAACATCTGCAAGCTATGTACAAGTTGCCCATAGCGTCCGACCTTACATATGATGCCGAATTCTTGGAAAAGTTCAAATAGAAGGAATGTGTGCAGTATGACAAGACTATGTCTAGCTTAATAAGAGATTGGGTTTCGCACCCTGCGAAGTTCAGGGTAGACAATAATGGTATATATTCAATAGCTTCCTTGGAACCACAATTCAATTATGTAGCTATGATGACATGCAGATTATACGGCAGAGAGGACACCTCACATTTCTTTCTTCAATGGGTGCCTCTAATACATCAAGTCGCCGAAGGCTGTTCCTTCGATTGGGCGAAAATGTTGTTTGATAGCTTGACCAGTCGGGTTACAGAGTATCGGGCACAGAAAGAGAGCAGAAAGATTTCTTCATTTTTTATGTCTGCATACATTATGGACGTCGTGTGATTTCTAACACCATTTCCCTTAATGAGCTGGAGTTGGACTCCGGCGGAGGATGAGCCCATCCATGTCTATTATTCAAAATTGTGGGAAAACAAAGAGACAGATTTTGTATATGAAATCTTCAATTGGGTGATGGTACCGCTCCATGTCACTATTTTCGGCCACCTGCCACCCAGGATCTCGGACAATATAGTGACGAATTTGAGCATCATAGCCACCTGGTATGTAGAAGCTGAATTCTCATATCTCAGAGTTTTTGGGGCTTCTGGTCCCTCACATGCATTGCCATTATTCATCCCCGACAAGTTGTCTTGTCGTGAGGTTGCTAGACAAACAGTAATCAGTGGTATAAGCAAGGAGCTTAAGGGATACTCAAAAAAGGTATGGCCACCTTTTATTGTTCATTTAAATTCATAATATTTGTTAGATTTCGAGCATGTTAAAGCTGAGGCAGCAGCCCTGGAGGACCTAAAATTGGTCCTTATTGAATTCAAGAAGCACGATCCACAAAGGGTCGTGAGTAATCATTTGGCCAATTGCGGACTCAAGAGATTTAAACATGAAAATTCACCCTCCGATGACATTTTTCGAGGCGCAAGATCCTATGATGATATTTTAGCTCGGATACAAACCTTGGCACCTGAAGAGAGGGACGATGTTCTGAAATTCCAAGAACATCGACGTAGTTGTCTTCCCACAATATTACGGGGTGATAATTCGAGTACAGCGAAGGTGAAACAAAAAGATGCCGAAGGCTCCAAGGATGCGACTCCCAGTCAAGAAAAACACCAGGATGGGGAAGAGCAAACTAAGAGTCTGAAAGTAGATATAAAGACTCCTGACCCACCGAAGAAGCAGACTCCAGTTACTACTCTGGCACAATCAGCGAAGAAAATTAGAGATCCTATCACATTCGTTACCCCCTTGCAGTCAACTCAGGGAAATATTGACGTAGGGTGGATCTTAAATGAAGAATTGAGGCCTATAAGGGTGGAAGAGCTCCCTCCAAATGAGTTATTCTTTGATAAGAAGAGAAAGGTGGTGGTGAAGAGAGAATTCTATCAGGAAGGGGAATCAACAGCCAAGAAATACAAAGTATTGACTGATGGGAAGGACAAGAAGAATGAACAGTTCACGATGGAAATAGCTGGGACATTGGGGGAATATGCCACAGTGAACCAATTTTCAGTTGGGGTTTTGAAAAACCAGCTGAAATGAAAAAATCGCCTCATGAAAACCCTAGTAGCTAAACTAGCCACAGTAGCGGAGGCTGCCAAAGACCAGGCGAGTGTAGGAATAGAGCAAGCAAGGTTGGCCAATAAAAGTGAGATAGAGCTACTCAAGACTAAGCTCGAACAAGCAAAACTGGTGGTTCGGAATGGTCAGATGCAAGCGGACCAACAAAAAGATTTGATCGAACAGCCATAGGCTAGAGCAGAAATCGCCAAAAGTAAAGTGATAAATATCGAGATGTTCCAATCACAGTCGATGGAGATTCGGAGAAGAGTTTCTGCGGCCCATCAAAATTTACTTGCCAAGGTAGAGGTGATTCGGGACAATTGCTTGCTGGTTAATCAAGTTTTGGAAAATTTATCTGTTAGAGAAAGAGAAGCTTGAGCAGCACAGGCCACCTTTCAAGAGGCTATGATAGCTACGAACAACAGGGAATTGGGAAGTACTCCCAGGTTTACCATTTCAGAGCAGACCAGAGGAAATATTCTATTAAAAGAATGGGAGCACAACATCTCAGAAGGTAAGCTGCAAGCCAAGAGGGTAACGAAATACTTGGAAGAGGCTTTCAGTTCTATATATGGTAATCTGCTAGGCATTGATAGCAGAGGTAATGCCGAGGAATTGATTCCAATGAATATGGAAAAAATCTCACTTGATTTAAATGAAAAAGAAGAAAGAGATTCGACCGAGATCTCACAAGTGACTATGGCAGACATAGTCCAAATAGATAAATGTATGATTAAACCAAGTGTGCAATTGTGTGCTATCGACATCACAGACAGATAGATGGAAGACAGGTTGTCGCAATTAGCCCGAGATTGTTACTCTTTTGAAGCCAATTGTTAAGCAGAACCATCAAGGCTGATATCTCAATTGGTGGAAAGGTGTGTCACTTGTACTGAGCATGCGCGAGGACAAACTTCTTACACCAAATAAAGACATAGAGAAGGAAATGGAACGATTTCTCTCCTCCTTATCATAACTGAAAACTTTGCAACGATTGAGATTCAATCTTATTGTAAAACTGTATAAGTATACCATAGAAACAAAGAAAACCGGTTGGACCTTTTTGTGTCGATTGTAACAGAGGTTTTACATTTTGAGAGTTAATATAAAGAAAATCCGAAGATTCTCAATTCCATCACGACTGTGTTATGAGTTTGTTTTCTTTTATCTCATATTTCATTCCATTTCAGATTCGTATCTGATGAATGATTCGCTATAATTTAGTGCAACCTCTACTATAGTGAATGAATTTTGGTTTTCTATATTGTTTACTGTTTTTCCTCTATACCAACTATCAGTAGGTATAAGACCAGTCAACACTTTCAGAATTCTATATATATTTTATCCTTCATCGGGTTATTTCTTCACATTTTTCTTCTTCTGTTTATACGTGAGATTCTCCCTTGATAGGAGCCTTACTAGATAGACAGCTAAATGTTTTCTCCCACCTCATACATTTTATTAAAATATAACTCAGTTGCGAGAAAGAGCCTTTGATTTGCACCCCTTTTTTATTCCTGAAACCGTAAACTCTCTTTTATACGACCGAATTGAGACAACACTTGAATTCCCTCTGAAGTTTTCTTATTTTACTATTCCTCCATGACTATCCCTGTACCAACACAACCGAATATTGAACCCGGATTATCAAATCAAATGCACATTACCTTAAACCTTTTCGATACCATTTTTAAAACAGCCACTACCTGGGTTGAACTCGAACGTTCATGGGTAGCAATTGAACCAGATATAAAAATCCAGGAAAAGTTGGAAGCTAGACAATGCCAACACAGAAATGATCCCTAGTTTCCTTTGATGAAGGTTGATGTTTCTCTTTTCTCCACCCTTTACCCACTTTTATATGCCTAGACACTGTACTTCTAAGCCTTAAGTACAGACTCTGGAGCAACATCTTTTTGGTGACGTTGCCGGGGACTGAAGTTACAAAATTTTTTTCCCTGGGAAAACGACATTTTTTTTGTTGTTGTTGAAAGTGTTATCCTTTGATAGTGAACAAAGTGTACACACCTTTTTAAGGATTTTCAATATTTTACTTGGTGACTCCACAAATAATAAAATAGCATCCGATTGAAGGAATACCAGACAAAACCCAGATGGTAAGCAGATTACACCCGTTACCGATCCCGAGAAGATTCTAAAGGTGAGAGGATCTCTTAAGCCAACCGTTGTAGTCTATAAGTTTAAACACCCACAACTGAAGACTAAGAGTTCCTCTAAACCTTCAACTTCACGCAGTCCTCTCTTTGATACTAAATATCTAACGTCAAACTGCTCCAAAGTTAGGAGTGAGATTCATTCGACAATCCCCTTAGTACACAAAGGAAAGGGCCCTTTTGAAAGTTTGTCGGCAGTTGACATACCATCTTTCCTTCAGTTAAATTTCCCGACATCACTTAATTCTGAAGAGTGTGTTACACATTTGGTTTCCACACCCGTCGGTTCTCTTGATTTCGTCTCTTGCAAATCTGAGGAACCAAGTCCTTGCGTTCCTTATCATTCATCATCAGATTTTCCTCTTCACGAAGAAAATAAAGATTCACTTTTAATTTCTGAAACCCCCTTTATGACTTTCCACTAATAACGATGGCAGCCATCGGAGGAGGAGGGGTAAGAGCTCCTATAGGAGGAGCTGGAGGCCAAGGGCCTACCCCCCCTCCCAGAGTGTTTGCGAAATTTGCAGCAAGATACGCTCCCTTGGTATTTCCAATTCTTTTGCACGACCTTCCTGAAAATTATATAAAAAAATTGCCAAAATTCACTAGGAAAGGAGATTTGACCGTAGTCGAACACATTAATTTATTTGATCAATTCATAGACATCCTAGGTATCAAACATGAGGACGTGTATTCGAGGCTTCTTGTCCAAACCTTCGAAGGTCAGGTTTGAACTTGGTTTCAGAGTCTACCTGCAACATCTATCTTGTCTTATGACACCTTGGAATATGCTTTCCTTAGACAATGGGGCGAAAGAAAGGACCACCTATATTATTTAACCAAATTTGGGTATTTAAGAAAAAAGAATTCAGAAACACTTATGGAGTTTATTCAAAGATTCAACAAGTTGTATAACAAAATCCCACCCGAGGTTAAACCATCCCAACCCACGGCCAAAGTAACTTTCGCAGGGGCCTTCGAACCGGATTTTGCACTCCTTTTGCGAGAAAGAAGGGGAGCCACTCTAAACCGAATGCAGGATGACACTATAGAAATTGAGTCGAATATGATGGCTTCTAGTAAGATTAAAGCTAAAGTAGAAACGAGAAACTGAGAAACTAAATGCTTTAGAGAACAAGCGGGTCCGTCAGGGTCTAATAGATCCACAGAGGACAAAGTAGACGATATGGCCAGGGTTATTAAAGAACTGTCTAATAAAATATCTAGAATGGAGTTAGAACAGGTCAATGTTGATTCTTTCTCCAAAAAGGATTTCAAGAGGAACCCCAACCCCCCAAACCAACAAAGACAGATAAAAAATGAAGACCCAAAAATACAAGCTCCCCTAAAGAGCGAAAATTTTCTAGGAGCGAACGATCTCCAAGATTTTGGAGATTTGGATAATGATGTCATGAACTTTGGTGATGACTGCACACAACCGTATCTGACTAGAGAATATTATGAAAAATCTCTAAACACTCAACAATTGTCAGTTAAGGGTGAAGAAAGTGATCATACTGACCTTTGTGGTTCTCAACAAGAAACTGCAATGATAATGGCCGAGATCCAACCTAAGTATAACTTGAGATCTAAGAGTAAGCCCATTTCAACTATTCAACCTAAGAAAATCCTCCCAAGAGCAACTTATGAGCCTACTTCGGAAGAGACCCTATTACCTAACAACAAAGAGAATGTAGTAAGCACACAAGAGTCCAAAGTGGGAAAACTTGAGACCCAAGCACAAGGAACCGAAACAGCTAATAAAATTACACCTTCAACCAAGACCATGAGTAATAAAGTGGTCTAGATAAATAAGTTGAAAAGGAAGGATTCAGAAGTCCCAACTAAAGAAATAGACAAGGTGAGTGGAGTTTTCAGTTTTGAAAATGAGATAAATAAAATTAAGATACCAATCCCTCTGGCAGAATTGGCAAAAAACCCTGTAGAAGCAGATTACCAAAGTGATGAGTGTCTCAGAGCTAGAAAGCCAGTCTGACCTTTTAAACCTAGAAGACGACAAACCTAACATCACTTTTGGTCCACATTTTAAAGGGGCCAAAGACGCTATTTCTCCCTTTTATATCACTTTAAATGTATACAATCAATTGCTACATAATTGCATGTTAGACTCTGGAGCCTCCCATAATGTTATGCCTAAAATTATTATGGAAAAATTGGGTCTCCACATCACTAGATCTTACGAAGATATTTACTCCTTTGACTCGAGAAAAATTAAGTGTATGGGAATGATCAAGGATTTAGTAGTTACCCTGGCACAGGTCCCGATTAAGAGTATCTTGATGGATGTGGTTATTGTTGATATTCCCCCTAAGTATGGCTTATTGTTGTCTAGGTCATGGGTAGCCAAGCTGGGGGGTTCTCTTCAACTGGATATGATATTCGCTGCAATTCCTGTGTTTGGTGGGCAATTTACTCGGTTGTATAGAGAAACGAGGTTATCATATACAGTAAGAGACCCTCAAAACTCGAACAATTTCCCTATTTACATTGCAGATCAAGATTTAGGAAATTGTATCTTATCTTTTGATGACGGTTTAGATGGTTGTCCAGAGGAAAACTATATAGAGAAGGAAGAGTCAGGTTACATGACAGAGGATCTGTGTAGCACCGGTGTCTAAAAAATGTTTTTTAACGGTGCCTCATCTTGTGAAGGGGCTGGTGCAGGAGTGATTTTAGTGGCTCCCGAAGGAAAGTTCGTTGTTCCTTTTTCTTACAGACTGCAATGGGATATAGATTATACTAACAATGTATGTGAATATGAAGCATTGGTCTTAGGATTAGAGGCTGCCAAGAAACTAAAAATAAATAACTTAGAGGTATACGGAGATGTAGAGTTAATAGTTAAACAAATAAATCGACAGTACCAAGGCAAGAATCCCAGATTAAGATCATACAGGAATTGTGACTGGGATCTGATGGAAAACTTTTTCTCATTCGTAAATGTCCACTTCATTCCATGCGTAGAGAACTTACATGCTGATGCATTAGCTAAAGCAGCTTCAACCTTCACTCCTCCCAAGACTTTCAAATTGAAGTATCACATAGATATCAGACACAAACCATCTGTACCAGACAACATCCAGCACTAGCAGGTTTTTGAAGACGATGAGCAAATTAAGAAGTTTCTTGAAGAAATAGGTGATTTTTCCGAAACCCACACAGATCAAGAAAACCAGAATGACAATATATGGATCATGCAAGAAGGGGAAGACCCTCAAATATTTCAAGACAAAATCGCAAATCATCACATGCTGGTCCTTAAAAACAACCGAATTCCAAAAGGATTGATCCCTATGGAAAGAATTTTTGATCAAAACGAAATACCTGTGAAATCCACCTTATAGCCCCAACCAGAAGAAGTGGAGGACTATGATATAGGAACCGAAGAAGAATCCAATATGGTAAAAATATCCAANAGTATAAAGACCTACTCAGACAGTATAAGGATGTTTTCGCCTGGTCTTATGATGAGTTAAGGACATACGACACTTTCGTAATTGATAACAAGAGACGTCTAAAGCCTGGGGTCAAACCATTTAGGCAAAATCTTAGACAGATCAACCCCATTTTGTTACCTGTGATCGAAAAAGAAGTTAAGAAACTTTTAGACACAAAAATAATAGTACCTCTGAGATATTCAGACTGGGTAGAAAACTTGGTCTCGGTCAGGAAAAAGAATGGGGAAATCAGACTGTGTGTGGATTTTAGAAATCTAAATAAGTCATCTCTTAAGGACAACTATCCTCTGCCCAAAATGGACCATGTCCTAGAAAAGGTAGTTGGAGCCAACCAAATGTCTATTATTGAAGGGTTCTCTAGTTATAATCAAATCTCCATGAATGAAGAATATAGAGAAAAAACCGCTTTCACTACACCATGGGGTACTTTCATGTATGATAAAATGCCTTTTGGTTTGATGAATGCAGGGGCCACGTTCCAGTGCACTATGGATATCACTTTCATCGGTGAAAGGGATAAGTTCGTAGTCATTTATCTTGACGATTTGACGGTTTTCTCTAAAATCGACAAAGAACACTTGATACATCTTAAACAGACATTCGAAAAATGCCACAGGTTTGGTCTATCTTTAAATCCAAAGAAATCACATTTAGCCATGTGGGAAGGTAAGATTTTGGGTCATATTGTATCTAGGGATGGAATAAAGATTGATCCTAAGAGGATTGAAGTGATAGATACTATAAATATTCCCAGAAATGTAAAAGAAATTCAATCTTTCTTAGGAAGAATAAATTTTTTACGAAGATTTATCCCGAATTTCGCTGAGATTGTAAAACTGATCACAGGTATGTTGAAAAAGGACAGCGAAGTAAAATGGACAACCGAGGCCAAAGCGTCATTCGCACACATTAAGAAAGTCATAAGCGAGGCACCTGTGTTAGCGAGCCCCGACTATCTAAAAGATTTTCTTATTTTGTCATTTGCCTCTGAACACATGATTGTCACAGTGCTCCTACAAAAGAACGAAGAAGGTTTCGAACAACCGATTGCTTTTTTCAGCAAGAGCCTTTGAGACACATAACTGAAGTATGATATAATAGAAAAACAAGTGTATGCCGGGGATGATTTTAAGGATGGAAATTTATTTTAAAATGTAGAAACCTTGGTGAATCTTACTAATGCTTCATATGCCAACTATAAATGTTTGGCGATATTTTTGTAAAAATATTCAAATTTCTAAGGATGTTATATAGTTTTTATAAAATTTTGGCAATTTTTAAGGTAAAATAATTTTATCCTATAGAATTTGGGCGAATCATTTTTAAAATAGCGAATCTTGTTTTTGGAAAAACCATGGAAAATTAGCCCATGAGAGAAATTTAGCCCCTAAAATCATCCATGGTGTACGCCATGGTAAAAGCAGTAAAGGCATTCAGAACATATATACTACACTCCAAGATAATTGCGTACGTACCTACCAGTTCTGTGAAAGATATTTTGGTACAACTAGACAACGATGGAAAAAGAGGGCGATGGCTTACCAAAATCCAAGAATTTGATCTGGAAGTCAAACCGACCAAATTGATAAAAGGGAAAGGCCTAGCCAAACTCTTAGCTGAGTCAAATTTCAGAGCCCTAGGTATCAATTGCCTGCAGGAAGGTGACGGAGACATGAACCTAAACGAGCTGAATGAGCAAATAGGCCCAAACAAGATCGAAAAGAAGTTCATATCATCAGGCTGGTACAGAGACATAGTATCATACCTGCTAACTCTAAAATGCCCAAATGAGTTATCACCATCAAAAGCCGGGACTTTAAAACTACATGCGGTTAAATATTGTATCGCTGAAAGTCAGCTATATTGGAAAGATCCACTCGGTTTCTTGTTAGTCTGTTTAGTCGAATCGAAAACTCAGCAGGTTATAGACGAATTTCATGAGGGAGTCTGTGGGGGCATCACACTTGGTGAGCTACAACTTACAAAATTTTGAGGGATGGGTACTACTGGCCAAAACTTTTCTCGGACGTTAATGCCAAAGTCCAAGCTTGCAACCCTTGTCAACTATTTGCAGGTAAACAGAAGCTCCCGGCACTGCCTTTAGTTCCAGTCAAAGTTGAAGCCCCATTTCAACAATGGGGTCTGGAATTCATAGGCGCGATTAATCCCCATTCTAGTGCTCAACACAAGTGGATCTTAACCACAACAGATTACTTTACTAAATGGGTGGAAGCCATTCCAACCAAAAGGGAAACAGACTCGGTGGTAATCGATTTCTTAGAAGACAACATTTTGTCTATATTTGGTTGCCCCCGAAAGATATTTACAGACAATGCCCAAGCCTTTAAATCTATGGCTATGATCATCTTCTGTCAAAAGTATAACATCGTTCTTGGCCATTCCACAACATATTACCCCCAAGGAAATGGATTGGTCGAGTCATCTAACAAGAGCATGGTAAATATAATTAAGAAAGTATTGGATGAAAACAAAAGGTCTTGGCATGTGCACTTAAAATACACATTGTGGGTGAATCGCATAATCACAAAAAGGTCTATCGGCATTTCACCTTTTCAGATGGTATATGGGACAAATGTTGTGTTACCTATAAACCTAGCACTTCCAGTGATGAAGTTATGGAAAGATCAAAATGAAGAACCCAATCATGTCATCAGGAGGATAAATCAGCTGATTGAGGTTCAACAACATAGGGTCGAAGTAGATGGAAAGTTACAAAAGTACCAAGATGACATGAAGGCATTATTCGACCATAGATCAAAGGATAGAGATTTCCTCCTAGGTGATTTAGTATTAAGGTGGGATGCAAGAAGGGAAGAAGCAGCAAAACATGGCAAATTTGACCACCTCTGGTATGGGCCATTCAGAGTCTCGGCTCTGGAAGGAAAAAATTCTTTCCTACTAGAAAATATAGATGGTGAAATCCTTAACGCCC
>JASDQU010244203.1:247686-264506 GCA_032191745.1 Picea mariana | reverse complement strand
ATATATATATATATATATATATATATATATATATATATATTGTATACATATATATATATTTTTCATTTACGCATTGCTTTTGATTTTCTTTTTTATTCCATGAACTTTCGACACCTTTCGGATAACCCCGATAACCTTCGTATTTGCCTCTTACAGGATTCCAGCTGCACACAAAACAAGCAGGAGAAGTAAACCGAAAGTTGGTGTCAGAAATAAATCAGCTTAAACAGGTGATACCCAAGATTTTTGATATTGTGCAAAGAAATTGAAACGAAAAGGTAAATATGAGATATCCTAAAAGACATGTTCTAAAGGATTAAAGAAAACTGAGGTAACCTCATTCAAACAACAACATCGTCTGAACTGATAAATAACAGAGTTGTTTCTTTGTTTAATTGTCTACGAAAAAATAAGACAAATTAAATGATTCACTCAAATTAAAAGCAGTCAGTCAAAGTAAAGTACCCCCGAAAAAGATCTACAAGAGTCAGTTTTGAATTTTTGACCTCTGTATTTTCAGTCCGTAAGTCACTACCTGTCACCCTTTTCTATCTTTGGGTTTACCTTTTAAAAAGTCAGCATCTTTCTGTTTCACATAAGAAGGGATAAGAGTTTTCGTTTCAACCTCGTGAGCTTCAAAGTAGACTGTGGAAAGAAAACGGGTCTTCACAACTCCTCGATCCCCTGCTAAATGAAGGGATGCTTAAAGTGATCCTAACTTTCCTAGGTTTTTCAACAACATCGGAGGATTGAGGCTTGCTCAAATAGAATGCCCTAAGAAAGTTATTTTCCCTTTTTTCCCTGAGAACGAAGGTGTTGTGAAGGTTAAGGGAAGGTTGGTACCGAGTAATCAAAGTAAGTTGACAGACCTATAAGCAAAATATTACACAGATATCAGCCCTGATACAAACTGATTGCCCCCATCTTTGTGCTCTAAAAATCAAATTATAAGACAGGTGGTGAAAGGAAATTCAGAAATGATTGCTCTCGTCTTAGCATTTAAATGCAAAAATATATTCCGAAGTGGTGAAAGGAAATTCAGTAAAAGGGGCCAGATAGCTTCACCGGTGTACTGAACAGGCTCGCTGGCAGTGAAGCAATATCTGAGATATCTATAAGGTTGTTATACATGAATATCACTCTACTCTGGTAACCAATTCTTTTTAAAAACCTAATCTACATGCCAAGTTCAGATGGGACTTCCTGATTAAAAACATATAATCTTCTTCTTTTGATGCAAGCTAATAGCCACAAGATCTATTAGGTCTCCTGGAACTGTTTTGATTGTCTTAAGGTAGACATGAATTTAGTAACGGGAAAGGGAAATTCGTGAAAGGGACTACGACTAAGTTTAAAAAGAACATCTAAGTTTGAAAATCTTTTCAAGGTAAAAAATGAAGTCTCTTTCCCCTTCGATACCCTGTTCTCAGGAACCTTTTCGCCTGATTGAAGCTATTGACTCCATTTACCCAATATCATCATGTGGTCCACTATTCTTCCCGTCTTACAAGAAAACGGGATCTCTAGTTGGAGCCTATGTTGGAGCAACCTTTGTTTTTTCTAGCCCGTCTAGAATTTCATGTCTTAATGCTCGAAATCGAAAGATGGTTTTCATATTTTCCATCCGTGGTTTCAAAATCTCTGAAGTCTTATCATGCAAGAAACGATAATTATTGTACTCTCGAGGCAAGTTCTACTTTTTGGCAAAATTTTTCCCCCTTTGTTCTACCTCAGGATTTCGTATGTTGGATGCTATAGATCACATAGTTCACAAGTCCTGAGCAACGAAATGAAGAAATTGCTTTAAAATTTTACTTAGGGCAGTAACGGGAGTAAAATTTTCCTAAATCATGACTAAACGTCATCGGTTTTTCATGCCTCGACGTTCACTAAATCTAAAAGTCTTATTGTCGTAACCCTGATAGCCGAAACCACGAAGTCCTTATTTTAGTAACCCGTGTCAAGGTTAAAGGTAAAAGCTAAGCCATGGTTAAGTTCTGTCAGCAATTCACCACTCGGCGTGTCTCTTTTAAAAAAAGCTACACTGTCTAAGCCCGAATCGTGAAGTCGTGATAAAGATACGAACATAATTAATTAAATACTTAATCCATTTTTATCCTCCCTTTAATTAAAACGTATCGTCGCGATCTCGCAGTTTTGCGACTCGGCATGCAAACTTCATGGAAGTTATACCTTCGAAGCTCCGAGTTGGGATATGGCGATATAAATAATTATGTAATTAATTAAGAGCCTAATCACAATTACGCTTTTATTAATCAAATTCAATCATCGCGATTTCGGGTGTTAGAGGTTCAAAGGGTTAAAGAAAAAATTCCCGATAGAACGAGTACCGAAAGATTAATTAACTTTGGTAAAACCGGATTAATTAAGCTAAATCAATATCTTTCATGTTTTGATGCTTGCACAGTTTACGAGGCAATCTTAATTCTTCCTTACGCCAACTGACATTTCAAACCGCCAAAATTTATGGCATTAACTAGAAATAAGGCGAATCAACAAATAAAGATTGGGTTTTTATTGCTAAATTTATTTCTAAACGTGATTTGACTGATCTGTTCTTAAAAAGTATCGAGTTTTTGAATATATAGAGTTGTTATTGTTATAACAAATTCATTTCTATATTACGCAGAGCACACTTTCTCAGAGAGCTAACCTCTGTATGTATACATATTTTTATCACAGAAGAGCTAAAGTAGGATCTCTCGTCATGGCCCCGCGAAAAGCATATAAAGCCAGTGTTGAGGTTTTAGGACAAGGTTCGGACAACGTCGCTGATACTTCACCTCGAAGTGTCGACTCTGTCCCAAACTGGTCGTTCATTTCTGATGATTCCAATGACAATGAAAAAGACGACATAACCACTAAATATAATATCATCATTCAATCGGGAATGCATAAAGTAGTAGCCAAGCCATGACTACTCCCCTACTATGATATGGTCCGATGGGCATTAGACCATGTGGACATACCAACCAAAACCATCATCAATGAGCAGAAGGTCACCATCGAAACTTTCAGACCTGAACATCTGCAAGATATGTACAAGTTGTCCACAGCGTCTGACCTTACATATGATGCCGAATTCTTGGAAAAGTTCAAATAGAAGGAAAGTGTGCAGTATGACAAGACTATGTCTAGCTTAATAAGAGATTGGGTTTCGCACCTTGCAAAGTTTAGGGTAGATAGCAATGGTATATATTTAATAGCTTCCTTGGAACTACAGTTCAAGTATGTAGCTATGATGACATGCAGATTATATGGCAGAGAGGACACCTCACATTTCTTTCTTCAATGGGTGCCTCTAATACATCAAGTTGTCGAAGGCTATTCCTTTGACTGGGAAAAAATGTTGTCTTATATCTTGACCAATCGGGATTATGGATGCCGTGTGATTTCTAACACCATTTCCCTTAATGAGATAGAGTTGGACTCCAGTAGAGGATGATCCCATCCACGTCTATCATTCGAAATTGTGGGAAAACAAAGTGGCATATTTCGTATATGAAATATTCAACTGGGTGATGGTACCTTTGCATGTCACTATTTTTGGCCACCTGCCACCCAATATCTCAGACAATATAGTGACGAATTTGAGTAGCATAGCCGACTGGTATGTAGAAGCCGAATTCTCATATCTCAGATTTTTTGGGGCTTCTGTTCCCCCACATGCATTGCCATTATTCATCCCCAACAAGCTGGCTTGTCGTGAGGTTTCTAGACAAACAGTAATCGACGGTGTAAGCAAGGAGCTTAAGGGATACTCAAAAGAGGTATGGCCACCTTTTCCTGTTCATTTAAATTCATATTCTTTGCTAGATTTTGGGCATGCAAAAGCTGAGGCAGCAGCCCTTGAAGCATGATCCGCAAAGGGTCATGAGTAATCATTTGGCCAGTTGTGGATTCAAGAGATTTGAACACGAAAATTCACCCTCAGATGACATTTTTCGAGGTGCAAGATCTTATGCTGAGATTTTAGCTCGGATACAAACCTTGGCACCTGAAGAGAGGGTCGATGTTCTAATATTCCAAGAACATTGACGCAGTTGTCTTTCCGCAGTATTACAGGGTGAGAATCCGAGTACAGCAGAGGTGAAACAAAAAGATGCCAAAGGCTCCAAGGATGCGACTCCCGATCAATAAAAACACCAGGATGGGGAAGAGAAAACTAAGAGTCCGAAAGCAGAGATAAAGACTCCTGACCCATCGAAGAAGCAGACTCTGGTTACTACTACGGGACAATCAACGAAGAAAATTAGAGATCCTATCGCATCTGTTACCCCCTTGTAGTCAACTCAAGGAAATATTGACGCAGGGTAGATCTTAAATGAAGAATTGAGGCCTATAAGGGTGGAAGAGCTCCCTCCAAATGAGTTCTTCTTTGATAAGAACATAAAGGCAGTGGTAAAGAGAGAATTCTATCAGGAAGGGGAATCGATAGCCAATAAATACAAATTATTGACTGATGGGAAGGACAAGAAGAATGAACAGTTCACGACGGAAATAGTAGGGACATTGGGGGCATATGCCACAGCGAACCAATTTTTAGTCGGGGTTTTGAAAAACCAGTTGAAATGAAAAAATCACCTCATCAAAAACCTAAAAGCCAGACTAGCCACAACAGTGGAAGCTGCTAAAGACCAGGTGAGCGTAGGAATAGAGCAAGCAAGGTTGGCCAATAAAAGTGAGATAGAGCTGCTCAAGACTAAGCTCGAACAAGCATAGCTGGTGGTTCGGAATAGTCAGATGCAATTGGGCCAGCAAAAATATTTGATCAAACAACTATAGGCTAGAGTAGAAATCGTTGAAAGTAAAGTGATAAATATCGGGATGTTCCAGTCAGAAGCGATGGAGATTTGGAGCAGAGTTTCTGCGGCCTAGCAAAATTTACTCGCCAAGGTAGAGGTGATTCGGGACAACTACTTGCTGGTTAATCAAGTTTTGGAAAATTTATCTGTTAGAGAAAGAGAAGCTGGAGCAGTGCAGGTCGCCTTTCAAGAGGCTGTGATAGCTACGAACAACAGGGAATCAGGAAGTACTCCCAGGTTTACCATTTCAAAGTAGACCAGAGGAAATATTCTATCAAAAGAATGGGAATACAACATCTCAAAAGGTAAGCTGCAAGCCAAGAGGGTAATGAAAGCCTTAGAAGAGGCTTTCAGTTCTATAGATGGTAATCTGCTAGGCATTGATTCAAATGAATATGGAAAAAATCTTACTTGATTTAAATGAAAAACAAGAAAGAGATTCGGACGAGATCTCACAAGTGACTATGGCATACATAGTCCAAATAGATAAATGTATGATTAAACCAAGTGTGCAATTGTGCACTATCGACATCACAGATAGACAGATGGAAGACAGGTTGCCGCAATTAGCCTGAGATTGTTACTCTTTTGAAGCCAATTGTCAAGGAGAATCATCAAGTCTGATATCTCGGTTGGTGGAAAGGTGTGTCACTTGTACCGAGCATGCGCGAGGACAAACTTCTGGCACCAAATAAAGACACAGAGAAGGAAATGGAACGATTGCTCTCCTCCTTATCATAACTGAAAATTTTGCAATGATTGAGATTCAATCTTATTGTAAAACTGTATAAGTATACCATAGAAAGAAAGAAAAGCGGATGGACCTTTTTGTGTCGATTGTAATAGAGGTTTTACATTTTGAGAGTTAATATAAAGCAAATCCGAAGATTCTCAATTCCGTCACGACTATGTGATGAGTTTGTTTTCTTGTATCTCATTTTTCATTCCATTTCAGATTCGTATCTAATGAATGCTTTGCTATAATTTAGTGCAACCTCTACTATAGTGAATCAATTTTGGTTTTCTATATTGTTTATTGTTTTTCCTCTGTACCGACTATCAGCAGGTATAAGACCAGTCAACACTTTCAGAATTCTATATATATTTTATGCTTCATCAGGTTATTTCTTCACATTTTTCTTCTTCTGTTTATACGTGAGATTCTCCCTTGATAGGAGCCTTACTAGATAGACAGCTAAATGTTTTCTCCCACCTCATACATTTTATTAAAATATAACCCAGTTATGGGAAAGAGCCTTTGATTTTCACCCCTTTTTCATTCCTGAAACCGTAAACTCTCTTTTATACAACCGAATTGAGACAACACTTAAATTCCCTCTGAAGTTTTCTTATTTTATTGTTCCTCCATGACTGTCCCTGTACCAACACAGCCCAATATCGAACCTGGATTATCAAATCAAATGCACATTGCCTTAAACCTTTTCGATACCATTCTTAAAACAACCACTACCCAGGTTGAACTCGAATGTTCATGGGCAACGATTGAACAGGATATAAACATCCAGGAATAGTTGGAAGCTAGACAACGCAAACACAAAAATCATCCCTTACTTCCCTTGTCGAAGGTTGACGTTTCTCTTTTCTCCACCCTTTACCCACTTTCGGATGCCTAGACACTGTACTTCTAAGCCTTAAGTACAGACTCTGGAACAACACGTTGTATCTTTCTAGAGTAAAATTTGTCTAATTCTGTATACTCTATTCACTAGTATATCGGATGGTTTATTTTAATATTTCGTTGAATGAATGTTCATGGATTAACCAGAGGCTTCAACAAAATCGATGATCGCAACTTAATTAGGAGTTGAGATCTTTGTTCCGTGCTCTTTCAACATAATGGAACTTTAACACTTTGTCCATTGTGCACTTTCATCTTGAGTTGATGTGTTTCCATAAACTTCAATAGCCCAAATCATTGTGTGTTGCCTCCACCAAGTTAATCTTCATGTATGTTACTTTTGTGCTTTTGGATATAGACTGTGGATCTTCCTTCTCAATGGAAGGTTAGATATTATTTCATAGATTCAACACTCTGAGACTCCATGTTACTAGAACTCTGAAGTAGTTTAATTCCTCTAGAGGTTTACCTACCAAATAAGTCATAAAATGATGGCGACTGCTTGTTTTTGGTTAACATATCATGTTTACACTATTCTTCCACTGTGCTTGATCACCGGTTGAGAATTCTCCCAAAGTAGATCAACATTCAGCATTACTTTGTGATTCATGTTTACTCTATATTTCCACTATGCTTGATCTAATGGTCATGAGATATCCAGGAGGATCTTAGATCAACGACCAATGTTAGTTCACAAATTCGACCTTTGGAGCTTCAAGCATTTTTTCAAGTAGGAGAAGCTAGATATCCCCAAAGGTTGTAGTCCCAAAATTATGTGGTATGCCGACGTCACCTAGGTTGATGTGGTCACATAGTATGGGTGCCACATTTCACCGTGATTCGTAGCTTTCACATTCCTTATGTGCCACATCGACCTTGACACTTGTCATCATCTGATTGGGCCACGTGTCATATTTGTCTTATGCCACATGTCTCCCTCCTGGATCATGGATTTGCATTTCATGGCTTCGGTACTTCGTGGATTCGAGAGTTTTTCACTTTTATATCAACCTTTGAACATCTTCGAAGTGTTGAATATATATCTACCACCGTAGATCTTCAACTATCTTGATCGGACGATTTTTTTTATTTTGGAACTCTAAGGTTCGAGAGTTTTTGGTTCATCCGAGTTGTTTATCGTCATAGTAGGTCAATGCCAGAGTTGACCACTATATTTCTTAGTTTTCTCTGATAGTTTTTACTTCAGATCATTGACAGGATTTTTTGATCTTACAGTCGATGGGAGTTCATGACTCTGGGGCTTCCACCTTCGGGCAAATTTACATTTTTTAGACTTCTTTTTTATGGAGTGGTCAGCACTAGAGTTGACCACCTCATCCAATGGCTCATATTTATCCTGAGGAGATATTATATCAATGGTATTCATGAGTTTGTTTAATATGAGACTCCAAGATATTGTGTCTTACACTGTCCTTTCACTAAACTCAATTGGATGGTGAAGAATTCATCCATAGTCTGTCCTTGATCTAATGGTTGGTGATATTTTGTGACTTCGTGACTTCACGAGTTCATGCCTCTACCTTATCTGCAATGTTTACCAAAGTGGTGAAGTTTTGATGTCCCAAAACTTACGTTATCCTTCCACTTGGATTTGATCAATGGTTTTAACTGATCTGATGGTTGTGATTACTCCCAAAATTTGAATGGAAAATTATATTTCCATGATCCTTGACAAGAGATTCTTCTATGTAGGCTATGGATTCTACGTGATTTGACGATCCAAGATTTTCCCGAGAACTATATCAACAGACAAAATTCTTCCTTGACTCTTTTAGAGTTTTACTGTGGGGATTTTAATCCCGATAACACTTTCTACAATGTTCTCTCCCTTCTGAGATTTCCTCCATCATTTTCAAATACCTTAACATTGCATTCTCTAATTCTGTGTGTGTATTCTTTGTATAATATCCCTGCTATATCTTATGAGATTTAGGAACATAAGACCATTGTCGATACTATCATGATCAACATTGATCACAAATTTCTTCTGCCTCAACGTGATCTTCCTCTTCCCCAAGGTGATATTACTTTTCCTATGATTACTATACATGCTTGACTCGTGTTTTCATAAATGAAAACACACAACCAATAATGCCAACACCTAACCCTATAAATTTTGTTTTCCTTTCATACGTTGTGAAAATAATTTCCTCAATCTTCTCAACAACTCGATATCCTCTACCCCTTCTTCATCGCTCTCCAATCCATCTCTATCAGCTATGGCCCTATTTTTTTTATTCATCTTATATTGGTAAGGTCTATCGTTACACATTGTTCCAACTTTTTTTATTATCTTCTTTATTTGGTCCTCCTCCATCATGATCGGATCCATTGTCTGCTTCTTCTTCCCCTTATCTATATCCATGTCCATACCTCAGACTCATGTTAGTTCTTCCCTCCCTTCCCCCATGCACACAAAGAATTTTAGTTTTCTGATTCCATGGTCATCATGCCTTTATCCTATAATAAAATCTTGATGGAGGTATATAGTGATCTTATGTACCTACCTATGGGTCCCTTCAAAAAATCCTACTCTACAACAGTTTATGACTTTGTAGTATCGACTGCAAATTAAGTGCTAAACCCTACAATAATATTGTCCAACCAAAAATCTAATGCACGCGTAAATTTATTTTTTACTTGTAGCAATTGAGTGATCTCCATAGGATTTCACTATAGTTGTATTATTTGATTCATAAGATGGTTTTCCTCCAAACTCAATAACCACTCTTGTAACATATGCAGAAATTCACAAAAAAATACTCTATGCAATTCACTAATAACATATCTTTCAAGATATTTGTGCGGTGTATATTTAATACTTATATTGTCCTTTTGCGCAAACTCAAGTTCCTTTGTCCTTAACCATATTTCAATTTCCACCTTCATTGGATTATATGGTTTGTACATCCCCTTCTACTTTTTCATTCTCTACATTTTTCTTCAACAGATCCCTTCCAATCTATCCTGCGTAGTTCCAACTAGAAACAAAATCGTTTGTTGGATGATTGGGCTGACCCAAGTTATAATCTCAAAGGTTTCCAACAAAACCCTCAAACTATCGGCCCTCTTGGTAAACCAGAAGGAAATCTCACCTGAGATAGCTTATGGGGGACTACAAGACTTAGATATTTGTAGTCAGGGAATGGATTGGGAATATGATATGTGTCTTTTTCTCATGCATCATATTTTTTACTCATTCTTCTAAATCTATTATTAATTCATCAAGGAAACTATGCATGCATGCTGTAATAATCTAAGATAAACATTCATTCTTTAACTGATAAATAACATAAACACTAAAATAACCATTCACACACATTAACAAAGAAAGATTACCATGGTTCACTCCACCAGGGATACGTCCACATATATTTGTCTATTATGCTATTTTATTCATCATTCTTCAAAATCAACACTACATGCATTACATTCTCCATGATTGCAACCAAAACCTATGAAAAGTTCAATATGTGAGGCTGAGTAGACCACACCAAGATCCACATCCTACAACCTAACCCTGAAAAACCTACCCTCTAGCTCATTAACCATATCACTAGCTTATTGACCAACCTCTACTAGACCTCTTAGGCCTTCATTTATACTACTCTAATGGCTTATAGCCATTACATTCATATAAAAAACCATAACCCTAACATGTCTAGGTTTGTATGATTGTGCACTGCATTTCTTTTCCTTTTTCTTTGGCATGTTGTTTTTCCTCCATCTTCGGCATGCTGATTTTCCTCCACATATGGTGCATGCTCCAAACTTAGATTTTCTCCCCAAAATAGGCCTCGACCAACATCAACAAAACTGAGCAGTACTTGGAAAACCTGAATATTCTCATTGAAATTAGAGGGTGGTACTCATGTCCTCAAGGATATAGAGTGGAGTAGCACTCCTTATAGAGCTACTGGGGAGTGCTATCCCAACACTGGTGCCTTTATGCCCACTACAGGGGATGGTGAATTCTAGAAAGTTGGAAAAAACTTGAAAAAAAACTAAAAAATCATGGACATCCGCTCAATGGCTCTATGAAGCTTTCAATGAAGTAGAGGAAGGAGGGAATTGATTCAAAATCAAGCATCGAACAAGACCTGATCATGGGAAATGGATTTAGACAAAGTAAGGATATATTAGTCAAATTCATTCCCCAGCGGAGTCGTCAATTTCTATTACAGAATATTTCCTTTGCGAATGGGTCAAATCTTCCCTACATTATCAGACCCCTTTTACCAATATATAAAAGTACAAATGGTTCTATATTCCTTTCATATCTAATTTATCTAGATAAACGAGGAGAAGAAAAGTGTGACACACCTTATTCTCGTTATTTTCCTTGATGCTCCAAATATTGAGCTTGATTCTTAAGCTCCTTGATCTTGCAAAGAACAACAAAGATACCTTTCTTCCACTTTATATAATAAACTAAACACATCTACCTATGAATATTGAGTGACAATAGACAAGTAGATGTGAAAATACACATACTTGAAGGAAATATGCCAAGTATATTAATTTGAGAACCAAAATCATATACTTACAATCTGAGTTTGAAGATGCAACAACGTCTTCAGGATCTCCTCATCCAACCCTTTGCATGAACAATATAAGATCAAAATAACGATGGTATTATTGATTTCTTCCTCCTTCTTCCCATGGAAATGCTTTCAATTTATAGGCATGACAAGTACAACTACCATGATAAAATGAGGGATATGGATGAGGATATGGAACCATAAGGTTTGGATCATATCCTAAGGTTAATCCCAAGAATGAGTGTCAAACATAACTAAACCAATATAATAAAGATGGCCCATATAATTTGGTGGAGACGATCCCTCATTTTCCTCAACAAGAATGGTGCTCCCCTGTAGTGAGAGAAAGGGGGCCATAATAGAAGTGGTGCTCCCCTAATATGGTAGAAGGGGTTCCATGGCACTCCCCCACTATGGCTAGGGGGGTGCCACCCTTCATAAATGCTCAAAAATTAGTTGAATTTTCTAAGTAAAAGATGTGTATCGACTGCCAATGATGGGAATTTTCTCTCTAACATGATTTGGAGGTTGTGAAAAATGTTTCTAAGGTTTCGATTGAGTTGTGACACCTAAACAAAGTGCATGAATAATTTTATTACACTTTTGATGGTTTAGGTGCAACACTTACGACACTCATGACACTTAGAATGTAACGTTTGCACCATATGCGACACTTAAAACATGATGCTTGCACCATGCGTGACACTTGTGACACTTTATATGAAAGTGTGTAATTTTGATGTGTAACAATGTTGCATATTTCAGTCCTTTGACTGGATAATCAAACTTTGTCCCTATTTCGACTAGATCGTCAACCTCTGAGTCGACTAGTCCATCACATTTTCTTTATATTGGACCACTGATTGAAAATTGTTTGAATTTTGATCGACTTGATATAGTGAACTAAAATTCACTTGTTTCTTGTTTTCCCTAATGGGAAACCGATAAAATTGAAGCTACTCAACTTGATGTTGATGATGTTTCATTTGGAAGAAAAACTCAAAATAAAGAACGACATGCCAATGTTACCTTGATGACTCATGTACTTGAAACTTCTGAGCCTGTTTCCTACTCAAATGCTCAAGGATGCCCTGAATGGGAATAGGCTATGAAGACATAAATTGATTCTTTTTTGAACAATCACACTTGGGACTTGGTTCCCCTACCAGAAGGAAAGAACATTGTGAAGTGTTGGTAGGTATACAAGATCAAATTTACCTGTGAATGTGTTTTTGAGCGGCATAAAGGACACCTTGTTGAAAAATGATTTTCTCAATAAGAATGTATCGAATATACTGAGAGATTTTACCCCATTTCAAAGTTGAACTCTATTCAAGTTATTATTTCCCTTACTACTTGTTTTGGATGTGAAGTGTTCCTTTCTTCATGGACACCTATCTGAATAAATTTTCATGGAACAACCACCTAGTTTTGTAATGGATTCTACCTTGGTTTGTCAACTCAACAAGTCACTTTATGGTTTGAAGCAAGCTACCCAATCTTGGTATGATAAGATTGATATTTTATTTCTTCGACTTGATCTCAAACATTCTGAAATAGATCACAATGTGTATGTAATCCATAGAAACGAAGACACTTTGATTTTTATTGTATATGTAGATGACATATTGATTACTGGAAATTATAATGATCTCATCCTTAGATTGAAGAAACAACTTTCTGACTCCTTTGACATGATTGATCTTGGTACTCTGCAATATTTTTTGGGTCTTCAAGTATTATCATTGTGTGATTGTTTTTTCATTTTTTGATCTGAATATGTGATGGATCAGTTGTCATGCTTTAAGATGGTTTATTTTAATCCCTTTGTTGGTTGTGGAACCTGATTATCTTCCTGATTTAGAGGTCTTTTTTTTTCATCCATGTTTATAACCCATGAAGTATTTACACCCCATAAGTATGTACACTCTTCCACGTGGGGGAGTGCAGAGGGGGCTTACCCCCTCTATGAGGTTCGAGGGCTCTATCCCCCCGGCTTGGGTGTCCAGGGGAAAGCAGGCCCCCGACATCGGTTTGGGGGAAGTGTCCCCTAATGGGGGTTCAGGAGAGAAGCCCCTGAATGAAAAAATTGCCTTGTAAAAGTATATTGTAATTTCATTGTAAATATGGACCGTTCATTATAAGGTCACATATCTAATAGTAGAAATTATGTTAGGGTTTCTTTCCCTAGAAAAAAACCTATTGTTATGAGGGAAATGTATTAGGCTATGCATTATGGCTAATATTGTATTTTGAGATAGGATACTGTGAGAAAAAGAAGAGGAAGTTACAACAGGTTTGTTGTAGGTTGTATCCCTTCATTTGTTGGATAATAATAAAGGAAGGACCTGGCAATTTCTCTGGTGGACGTAACCCACATTGGGTGAACCACATAAATCTGTGTCTCTATTTTATTGTGTATCTTATATGTTTTGTTTCCACATTTGTTTTATTTTATTGCTCCATGGTCCTGTTTTTCTAACACCCTTTTCTACTCCTTATAAATTTGGAGTAAATATCAATAAAACTTGTCACACACCTGCAGTCGATGCTACTCTTTATTGACAATTGGTCGACAATATTATCTATCTTACTCATATTCAACCTGACATTTCCTATGTTGTTAGTGTGGTTTCTCGATTTATGCAGGACCCCAAAGAAATCCAATGGAAAGTAGTCAAATGAATTGTCCGCTATCTCAAGGTTACGGCTCATTTTGGTATCAAGTATTGTCGAAGTTCAGATTCGTTGGTCGGCTTCATCAACTCCAATTGTGTTGGCAATAATGATTATTGGAATTCCACTTCTAGCTATGTGTTTCTCATTATCACTGGACCATTGGTGTGGTCGTGCAAGAAACACAAGGAAGTCTCTTTGTCCACTACAAAAGAAGAATATCATGACGTCGTTCAAGCAAGTACTGAAGCAATATGGATCCACCAACTTTTAGGTGAAATTGACCTTCCTATTTAGGCATCTACTACTATCTATTGAAATAATCAAAGTGTTATACAAGTTTATAAAAATATTTTTCCTTGCAGTAGAATGAAGCATGTTCAAATCCATTCTCGCTATTTGAGACAGTTGGTTCATGAGAAAATTGTCTTTCTTGAATATTGCAAAATATATGATAAGGTTGTTGATATATTCACCAAAACCTTAGTTGAAGATATATTTATAAATATCTGTATGATTTTTAGGATTCAACAAGTTGAAATTATGGGGAATTTCATGATGATGTAATTTCACCTACTGAATATCCATAGATATGTGTTGATGGGGGGGTGTTGGAACATCAAGCATTAATGTTTAATCACACTTATCCTAGATTCATTCAGTCAAGTGGTTGACCTACATCCAAATACAATTGGTTGGGAGGTAACCTATAACTCTACATCATTCAGTCGAGTAGTCGACATGGTTGCCAGTCAGATAGTCGACCAACAATTGAATATAGTTGGGAAGTGGATCAACCAACCCAAAAATTGAATACAAGTTGGATTCATGGAAGATCGGGTTGAGAATTCTTGTCAAGCCAAATCGACATCATGGATTTGGAAGAGTCAACTCTAATAACTGACAGTTATATGTGGACAAGATCTTCCTGATTCTATAAAAGTTGGTTATATCTTGAGGATATAAATAGTAGACCCCATGGGTCATTATCATCAAGTGATTGAGTTGATATCATATGGAGATATCAAGGTCCAATGTGCACTATGATGTTTTTATCACAGTGCACTTTCATTAAGTGTTGTAAGAGTGTCTTTAGACACCACCTTTGTCTATAAAAGTTTAATCCCTCTTCGATTATCTACATAATTGTCTATCTATTTAGTTACAATTTCCATGCCTTTCCCCAATATTGTCATGATAGACATCCTTTTGTCCTCCTCTAATCTCAATTATCTTGTTCCAAACCCAAAATCGGCTTCAAAATCAAATAAGATAATGATGAGGGGAAAATATGAGATAGATAAGGCTTAAAGTTTTTATTTTAAATCAATTTATTTATGAAGGGAAGTGAAGAGATATCCAAAGGTTTCCATTGCTCACTTGGGTGATGGATTCCCTTTCCCAGGTAATCCATGAAGCCAAAATATATCCTCTTTCTCAATTCAATGGGGCCATAACACTCTCCAACTCAACAACTAAGGAAAATCCATCTCCATGTAATCTCCATGAAATCGATTAAGTTGTTTACTATTCATAGTCCTTTTATATTGTAGGGTAGAAATAAATGGATATTGAGTGATATTTTAAATATTCTTTTATGCACACAACTTACCAATTTGATTTTCTCTTTGTGCCATAGAATTCACATAAGCCAAGAAACAAGGTTTTCAAGCTTTATTCATTGTTTTATTTGAAAGATTCCATGAGACTTGAAACTCATAAGTGAACCAAGCTACAAGAAAGAGTAAACCAAGACAAAAAAAAATGTTCCATATGTAAAAACTAATTTTGTAAGATAGTTATGAATTTGAAAAGGGATTATACAATGGAATTCAAAAAAAAAAGTTGAAATTTCCCTTACACACAAAGTTTTGCATGTTGCGCACTCTTACATTTTCCTTCTTGGGGATTGTTGGAAAATGTGATTGTGTTTTTTTCCTTCATAATCCAAATTTTCAGCTATTTTATCTAAGCATAAGGACTACTTTAAACACTCTTTTTAAGAGTTATTTTTAACCTCCTTTAAAACATTTATGGATGCAATTTGAGATAAAAATTTCATTTCTTCATTAAGGGAAAAATAAAGTGTGATCGAAGGATTGAAACCAAATCTTGTTTGCACATTTCTTAAAGGAAAGTTTTTTCTTCAAGATATAATGTTGAAGGATCATTTTTCTATTGCATGTAAAAGCATTCAATAGTTTTAATGAGCAAGATTCATGGAAAGCTAATGTTGATACAAATCAAATGTGGTTCTATTTCACGGGTTTATATTCAATTACTTTCAAGAAAAATACATGAACATACATATTTATATAATGCATTGAATCACAACATTGGAGGAAGTTCATGTGATTATGCTGCCATTCATGCATGCTTGATTCAAGGAGACAAGCATTGGACCTTGAAAATCAATCAAGGTACTTTGTGGGTTTATAAAGTATTATTTTAACAATGCTTTTATTGGCTCTCATGTCATTTTTATAGAATATTATTTCATTAGCATGGATCAATGGTTCATTGTGAAAAAGGAAAATGCAACGAGCATTGAGGTTTACTCACAACACTATTATGGTGCACAAAAACTTCCAACATGTCTAGAATGGACCAAAAGAATATGAATGGATCAGTCATTACCTATAATGAGTATGGTCCCCATTGTGCTAGGTATGAGAAGTGTTGGTACCCATTATGTCATATTTCATTATTGAAGAAGTATACTCCATGGAACTATGTAATAGATCATGAAACTTGTATTTCACTTTCTTAACAATGAAAGTACTTGTACTTTGGTAGGAAATGACTTCTTGTGAAAATTTTGAGGAATTGAGTAGCTTTTTTGTGAGTGTGTCATGTGATCTTTTCAAAAGTTAGAATATTTTACCAAGCTTAATAGAGTTTTTAATCCCAAAAATAATCATTAAATATTTTTATGTGAAACAAAGAAAATGATCATCATCATCATCATAGGGGTAAATCATCATCATCATCATCATAATCATAGGGGTAAATCATCATCATCATCATTCATCAATATAAAATAAACAAATGCTACAATTCATAGAATACATGACATGGAATGTGTGTGTGTGTGTATTAAAAATCATCTCATCTATA
>JASDQU010244203.1:153581-172786 GCA_032191745.1 Picea mariana | reverse complement strand
CTTCTATAAGATTCGAGAAAACGCTTGTTTTTCCCACGTGTAAGCATTCTCGCACCCTTCCTATAGAGCAACCTGCGAACCTCTCGCAACCACCTATGCTGCAACCTATGAGAATTAGTCATTCTTGCACCATGCCTATATAGCAACCTGCGAACTTCCCTTTTTATAGGTTTTTTACAAAGGAAAATGCAACTTCTTTTCTCAGGAAAAGTTCTTCTCCCTTCTCTCTTCAGGAACACAGGCCATTGATCCCTCTGAAGGAAACATATAGGTTTACATCATTAACGCTCATAGGGATGACGAAAATAATGTGTAACACCTGGTAAATATGAGAGAACTGAAGGTGGATTTTGTCCATATACCACTTGAAAAGGAGTCATATGGGTAGTTGTATGGTATGAAGTGTTGTACTACCATTCAACTAGGGGAAACCATTCAGCTGATTGATTTTTCTATTCTGATGCAAAACACCTCAAATATGTTTTCAAAAAATTGTTGACAAGTTTAGTTTGACCATCGTTATGGGGATGATAAGATGTGCTGAGATGCAATTGGGTACCTTGAAGCTTGAACAATTCTTGCCAAAAATTGCTGGTGAAAGTTGGGTCGCGATCTGAAACAGTAGAATGCGACATGCCATGAATCTTGAAGACCTGATCCATGAAAAGTTGAGCCATAGTGGATGTTGTAAATGGGTGTTGAAGAGCACAAAAATGAGCATACCTAGAAAGGATATCGACTACCACCATGATGACTGATTTATTTCCTGATTTAGGTAAGCCTGTAATAAAATCCATAGAGATATCCCTCCAAATAGTAGGTGGAATCGGAAGTGGTTGTAGTGTGCCAGGAGATTTGACTGTTTCTCCCTTGTTGCGTTGACACACATCACATTCAACTACAAATTTATGAACATATTGTTTCATACCATCCTAGGAAAAAAAACGTTTCACCCTGTCATAGGTTTTGGTAAACTCGGAGTGCCCAACTATGGGTGTAGCATGAAGCTCAGAAAGTATAGTTGATTTAAGTTTCGATTGTTTACTTAAATACAAACAACCTTTATATCGAAGTTCATCATGGAGCCAAGAGTACCCTGGGGGGATTGCAGAATTGGACTCCAATTGTTGTATCAGATGCGAACTTTTGAGATTGTGTAGCCATTCCTGGCGAACGACTTGGAGCCAATCCGGTACAATGAAGGAGAGAGAAAAAAGGGATCCTTCATCTTCATATTTACAGGAAAGTGCATCCGCAACCACATTGTCTTTTCCTTTCTTGTAAATGATCTCATAATCATATCCAAAGATCTTAGTCACCCATTTTTGTTTCTCTTGGGAGGAAATGCGTTGTTCCAAAAAATACTTGAGGCTTTGATGATCTATATTAATTTGGAATCATTTCCCCAATAGACAAGGGTGCCACAGATCAAGAACCTGCAGAATATCCAACATTTCCTTTTGATATATTGATTTCCCAAAATTTCATTCAGACAGTTGTTTGTTGGTAAAGGCTAAAGGCCGACCCTCTTGCATAAGGACAAGGCCAATTCCTTTCCTTGAAGCATCACATTCTAGGGCAAAGGACTTTGTGAAATTGGGAAGGGCCAAGATTGGAGTGGTGCACATGGCCATCTTCAAGGTTTGAAAGGCCTGAGCAACTGTTGGAGTCCAAGTGAAAGAATTCTTTTTAGGGAGTGCAGTGAGAGGTGTCACAATATTTCCATAATTCTTAACAAACTTGTGATAATAACATGTTAAGCCCAAAAATCCATGCAATTTTTTGAGAGCCTTTGGGTGAGTCCAGTTTTGCATAGCTTCAATCTTTCTAGGATCCACCCTGATGCCTTCCTTGCCAACAAGCTGACCCGAGTACTCGACTTCTGAGGTGTCGAAATCACATTTAGATTGTTTCAGGAAAAGTTGGTGCTAAGAGAGTAGATGAAGAGCTCAATCCACATGAGCAAGATGGTCTTTCTAGGTTTTGTTATAGATGAGGATATCATCAAATAGAAATAAGACAAAATGATGGAGAAAAAGACAGAAGACATGATTCATGAGGCTTTTGAAGGTGGAGGGGGCATTACACAAGTCAATGGGCATGACCAAAAACTCATAGCATTCCTCATGGGTTCTAAAGGTAGCCTTAGGAATGTTTGCCTCTTTCATACAGATCTATTGGTAGCCAGAACAAAGATCAAGTTTAGTAAAGAAATGGGTGCCACTCAATTCATCCAAGAGGTCATCAATGATAGGAATGGGAAATTTGTCTTTAATGGTGAGTTTATTGAGGGCACAGAAGTCATGAAACATGCACCAAGAACCTTATTTCTTTAGGAACATGACCACAAGAGAAGAGTAGGGGATCATACTATGGAGGATAATGCCTACGTTAAGAAGTTCTTAAAGTATTTTCTCAATTTCATTTTTTGGGAAAAGGGTTGGTGATAGGTACGAATATTGGGAGGAAGACTTCTTGGTACAAGGGGGAGGGAATCCCCGGGGAGTGGAAAATAAAACTTGATGTTTAGAGAGGATGGACTGGAGGTCTTGTGGAAAAGAGGGTGTCTCAGTTTTTTGTATAGCATGGAGTTGGGAAATAACGCCAAAATGACCTTTTTTGAGAAACTTTTCCATGCGGTGGGAACTTATGATCTCAGGTGAACCGGAGGTTATGCCTTGGAACTTATATCATTGGCCCTCCTGGTCTAATTGCATGCTTAATTCTTTAAAATCCATGAGAATGGGACCCAAATTGCTTAGCCAGTCTGCACCCAACACAATGTCACATCCGCTGATGTCAATAACAAACATATGACATTTCAGGTGGTAGTCACCAATTTGGAGACACACATTTTCACAATGCCCTCCACATTTCATGGAGTCTCCATTGGAAATCATGATTTAGAAATTATTGATTGCATGGATATAGCAATGGGTTTCTTTGGAAATGAGGCGATGAATTATATTATGGGTGATTTCACTATCAATAAGAATGATGACCTTGCTATGCTTTATGTAACCAATTAGATTAAGGGTTTGGGGGCCAGAGAAGCCAGTGAGAGAATTTAGGGAAATGACCAGTTCTACTTCAGGAGGGTCAGAGGGAGGAGTTATGTTAGTGGGTTCAGGTGACTCAAACATAAGGGGAGTTTCAACATCCTCTTCCGAAATGTCCTCTGAAATGACCATAAAAATATTTTGTTTCTTACACTTGTGGCTCGAAAAATATTTGTCATCACAATTATAACAAAGGCCTTTGAGTTGGAATTCAACCATTTCATCCCTAGTCAATTTTTGGATCTTTAGTGGAGCGGAAGGAGTAGTGGGATTTATTGGTTTAGTGTGAGGAATAAAGGGGGTTTCCGGTTTTAGGAAGAGACAACCTGTTGTGCTTCCTTAGCTATTTTAGTATCCTCCACCCAACTCTAAGGTCGAGGCATGAGGACATGGCCATGACTATCATCCTTGAGGCCATTGATAAAACATTCTCAGAAAAAAGCATTAGACATGCCCTATGTACGAAAACCCAGTCGCTCAAAAGTAGTTATAAAGTCTTCTACTGTTCTAGATTGTTTCAAATTTGTCAAATGGCCTAAATGGTTGGTGTCAGTTTCAAAGCATTTATAAAGCTCCGCCACAAAGTGTGTTCAAGAAATATACCCTTGACAGACAGTTCTTCTCCATTTCCACCATTGCCAACATTCTTGATCTAGATGGAGAACTCCATACCCAAGTTTGGACAAATCATATGTAATGGCATACAAAGAGAAATAATGTTCCATTTGAGTTACCCAACCTGTGGGATCTGAGCCATCAAATTTGGTCACATCCACCCGTGGAAGGCGTAGGTGATGCTGAAAGTGATGGGACTGAAAATTATGGGAATGAGAGGAAGTTTCAGCGTCGGTGTGAAAAGGTGGGTCAGATAAAGGGGGATTTGTAGGGATATGCAACTTGGTGCAGATCATAAAAACCACAGATTCAATATGGGTAGTCATGTCTTGTTTTAGGTATTCTTTGAGTTTAGTGATTGATTCGGCGATGGAAGAGTGCATGTTCTGATTGATGGTGGAAATATTGTTACTGAGTTGTCTCACTTGTTGTTGGGTCTCTGTGAAATTAGATTGCAAGGTATTGAAGTGAGATTTCGGGTCTTGGCTATGGGTATGGGTGATGATGATGAGGGAACTGAAAAGGGGTGAGCGGGGTCAAAACTTTTGCTGAAAAATGATAGGTATGAATGTGATAAGGGAGAAGAGATAAATCCAATGGAATAGGTTTCAAATAATGGTTCAACATTTTTACACTTGCAGAGTTATACTCTAGTCTGAAGAATACTGCAGTGATGAAATTATCAAATGCTTAACCAGGAATAAATGTGTAGTGATTTGGGAACTCGAACATAGTTGCACGACAATATATCTTGTCTATTTTATGCTTTGTTTTTGTCCCCAAGGGTTAGGTATTCAAGGGTTCTATAGAAAAGGGTTTTCCCTATGCTATAGCTCTTTGATATATGTGTGGGGTCCAACAGTAGTACTCGGACCAATATCTCAGGTCACCAACTAAGGAGGTTAGATCATGCCCTTAGTCGTACTACTCGACTACCTAGGTACTAGAGAGTATCTTTCTGAGTGTTGTTATCGGTGAAACTATGGTAGTCAGGTGACTGATTGGTTTATCTAAAGAGGGATTCAGGGAATCTAGGTCGATTTGTATACAGGTGTTATCGGGTGCACTACCACTCGAAAGGGTACCAACAAGGGTTACAAGGGTGGCCAACAAATGTTCGCTTAAGAACCACTTGTATTTCTTGTATGTATGAATCCCTCAACCGTGGGCTTATGCACTTAATGACAGATCTATATAGCTTAAATATGTCGGAATATGTCTCTACCCTGAAAAAGATTAACCCACAATTTTCTGCCGAGGAAAGTGCTTTGATACCACTTGTAATATTCTAGATATAAAAAGTATGCAAAACATAAATAAAATTCTAGAAATGGCAGATAAACAACAATATAGCCATAACAACACCACAATATCATTGAAATGATATCAGAATAATGCCATAAGAGCACTTTGATTTTGATATCAATGTTCATTTGCCTCTTCGAGGGGGCAACCTCTAGTTGAGCAGAGCTCTATTACAATAATATCCAAGCAAGGGTTCTCATACCCTGGACTCCTATTTATACTAAATATGTCTATAAAAATAACCATCTAGAGGAATATCCTTCTAGAAGTAGAAGCTTCTATTAGGTATTCTTAGATTCGACTTATTCTACCTTATTGCAAGGCCTTATTAATATTGACCTTTATTACATCTAAATATATTGTTCTACATACTTGAGGGTTTAGGTCCCTAATAATATTCTAGATCCCAATTATTGAACTCATGTAAGAGGGTGGGTCTCAGAGTCACATCTCATAGTTATTGAGAGCATGGGGTTGATTAAATCAACTTGGGGAATATTTAAAATAAAACAGACAAGAGAAATATGGGAAATTCGTATGGGTAGGAGACCGAAATTACAGATTCACATTTTTGCATGAAGAACAATTTTTACATGGATTTTTATGGATATCAAAGAATTTTTTAGTGTTGAAGCTTGAAGGTAGTCATTGTGGGAAGTTTTGGTAGTTGTTTGGAGCTGGAAATTCATGGAGAAATATGTTGCATTACTGTGAGTATTGCCTTTTTAAAAATTCTCCAAGGAAGCATGTGTTTTTCTACTAGGAAAATTTTTGTTGCAGCTATGTAATTCCTAAGGTCCCAAAAAGTAGAATTCTTTTCCAACCTATGCTCGAATCCCTCGAGGGGAGTGGAAAGGATTGAAGGACTATGAGAAGTGAAGGGGGATTCCATCACTTGGGTTGTGTAGGTTGAGGGGAAGAGAGTTGGTGGACTAGAATTAGCTTTGAGTTTGACTATTAAGAGGTTCACATTATCCAATCTTAGGGGTCACCATCTCTTGTGGATTCATAGCAATACCTCGAAGGTGACTTGTTGCTGAGAATTGGAACAACAGGTAGCAAGAATATATGTCCTCTATACCGAGTTCTAATAAGATAAGTGCCTTTATATATTGTGTTGATTTGTAATATATATATATATATGTGTGTGTGTGTGTGTGTGTGTGTGTGTGTGTGTGTGTGTGTGTGCATTTTACTCTGAGTTATATGGGCTATTGATGCTTGTTGTGAGCAAAACGATGCATACAAATCCTTATTTATGTGCTTAAATGTTGTTGTTTGTTATTTAGTTATTGTTGTGCATAGATAAGAAATTGAAATTATGTTTTTAATTTGTATGTACAACTGCATGAGTTTGAATGTCAGGTTGTGTGTTATTTCCTCAATATTTGGTATCATAGATTTTTATTGAGTTGTTTTAGCAAGTGATGTGACCTAGTTGGGGGTTGGGTATGTTACAGAGTGGTATCACATATTAAGTCAAACATTTCACTTGTATGCGCCAAGAACCAGCGAAAATTTGAGCAAATGCATTGTTACAGACGTTGGTTTGAGTAAATTTGGGGGAAAATGATGGAGAGCCAAAGTGAAATCCAAAAATTCATGGGAAAATTTTGAAATATATTTTCCTCATAATTGTCTAAGATGTTTAATGACATCAATTTGTTGTATTGTAGAACTAAATTCGACATGCAAGGTCGGAGTTCACATTCTAATGGTCCTTGTATAATTTGGGTAGAGTTGATGAATGGACAACTGAGATTGTGCTTGATCTCATGCAATGTTAGTATCCATGCATAATGCCACGTTAGCAAATTATAAGCCTCAATATGAAGTGCCATGCCACATTATCATAGTTTCCATGTCAAACAAGAGATGGTCGACAACTGATGGTCGGGGTTCGACGGAACTGTAACTAAGTGGTCATCAAAGAGATTTGTTGATGGTTGATCGTCGATAATAGAGGATTGACGAGATTCATGGTAAACATTTGGTTTCGAAAGAAAAATGTTTGATAGTCGATGACCAATGATCGAGTGTTGGGGAGATGGAAGGGAATTTTTTCTTTACAAAAAAAATACTTTGATCGTTTATGTAGAGCAGATCAATGATTCATATTTTTTCCGATTTGAGATCGACAATGTAGATAAAAAGGTTGTTGTAATAGGAAAAAAAATAAATTTCTATGAATGCTTTCAGTTTTTTGAAGGTTATGAACTTGTGAGGTGATTTTGAGGCTCTAAACGATGTTTTTAGCCAATAAAAACACATAAATAGAGAGTTGTTGATTGAAAATTTCATCACCTCAATTCACCTCTATTTGGAATAATAAAAAAAATTGATATTAAAAGAAGAAAATTTCAAAGGCTTATAAGTTCATGGTATAGCCCCCAGTCTTATCTTCATCACACATTTTTTGGATTCAAAATATGAATCTATATGCTCAAGATATCCAGTATTTTGTTTAACCTCCCAAACAACACTTCTTCCATGTGCAAGAAAAATACCATTTTTCTTGGAACCACGAGTTTATGCTCTTGGAATTATTCGAATCATGATTATTGTCTTGGAACCACATTTATGTTGTAATTCTTGGAACCATTCTCAATTTCTTGGACCCATGTTCATTTTCTTTGAACCTTATCACTCTACCACTACACTCTTACTTTTATTTCCACACTTATCCTCCACAAAGTAATTCTCCTTCCCTCTACACTCTTCTACCCTACCACTCTTCGATACTTAAATTTTTTTCTTTCTATACTCTCCTTCTTCTCCTCTCTTATTCTCTTCCGAACTTTTTTTTTTATACTTATATATCTCCTTCCTCTCCTCTCTTACTTTCTATAGAATTTTTTCTTATATTGATTCTACACTCTTCCATACTTAGAGTTTTTTCATTTTTATACATTCCTCCTCTCTTATAATCTTCCAAACTTTATTTTTTGTAACTTCTATACACTCCTTCCTCTCCTCTCTTACTTTTATATACTTAGGATTATTTTTATACTCTCCTCTTGAAACAATTCTCAATTTCTTGGACCCATGTTCATTTTCTTGGAACCTTATCACTCTACCACTCTAGCACTCCACTCTTACATACTTATTTTTATTTACACACATTTCCTCCAAAAAGTATTTCCCCTCTACACTTGTTTTTGCGGGCCATTTTGAGGAAAAGTGTGGTAATTAATTAAGGACGTTAGGAAATGGATCGAAAAATAAGAACGTTCCAAACTATAGGGAAAAGAAGCACCATGAAAGAAGGAAAGTCAAAGGAAGGATGAAATATGTAGATCAATGAGGAAAACAATTGGATTTTGGACCAGTTGCGGTCATGGAGTTAGAGTTGTTAGAAAATTAGGATCGCGGAACAATAAAATATAAAAAAAAATGTAGAAATAAAACACAGAAGCTACAATAGAGACACAAATATACATGGTTCACCCAGTGTGGAATATGTCCACCAGAGAAATTTCCAGGTCCTTCTTTTATTATTACTCAACAAATCAAGGAATACAACCTACAACACACCCATTGTAACTTCCTCTTATTTGTCTCATAGTCTCCTCAATCAGAATACAATATTCGTAATAATACATAACCACAATACATTTCCCTGATAAAACAGTGTTTCCTTCTAGGGAAAAAAACCCTAACATAACTTCTACCATCAGATCTGCAACCTTATAATGAATGGTCAAGATTTTCATTGAAATTACAATATACATTTACAAGGCAATTTTTCCTTCAGGATATTTACCCTTGAACCCCCAAGCCACAAGGATAGCCTCCACAGACCATGCAGGGGGTAAATCCTCCCTGACACTACCCCACTTGGAGGGGTGTACATTCTTCTAGGGTGTAAAGTCTTCAAGGGTTATAAACATGATTAAAAACAAATACCTTTGAATTAGGAAGATAATCAGGCTCCACAACCAACAATATCCCACTTATAGATTGATCTCAACAACTCCAGTGTTGTTGTATGTGATGGACTATGATCCTTATTGGACATAGAAAATGTCTCATGTTCACCTTCATTCTTGAATACCAACTTAAATTGAGTATCAACTCAGTTTCTCCCTAGTTACTCCCTTTGTTAACATGTCTCCAAGATTCTGGCTTGCGTGTATCTTTTCCAAATTTAAATTTCCATCTTCCAAGCAATATTGTATGAAATGGTACCTAAGCTATATATGACTAGTATTTGAATGGAAGGTTGAGTTCTTTTCAATATGAATGGCACTCTTACTATCACGGTACAACCTACTATTCTCTTGCTTCTTTCCCAATTCCTCCATAAACCTATATAACCAAATCCTCTCTAGAAGCAACATACTTTGCCTCTATTGTTGAAAGTGAAACAACATTTTTCAGTTTTGAAATCCATCTTATTGATTTTCCACCTTGTTGGAAGCCAAGTATTCATGTCAATTTTATCATTGTAAAATATCGTCTTAATGGGATAAAATTTTATGTAGCTGCCTCCTTTGTTCGCAAAGATTTCTATCATATTTTTGTTTTGAAAAGATTTGTTTGATTAGCTATGTGTATGAGTTCATTTATTTTAATGTATTGTTTATGTTGTTCAATTTCATGACTGTAAGCATGAAATTAGAACAAGCTTCGGTTTGGATGCATCATACAGTTTACATACTTTCCTTCTTTAAAATTGGATGAATACCTAAGGTCATATAATAATTTCAAGAACCTTAAAATCTTGTGAACCTATCATCTTATGGGTTACATCCTTACCATTAGTGCATAAATTGTCCACCTTAGGGTATTGCCTTAGGAATTTTACTCTTTGGATGTTTTGGGTATCATGTTAACATACTTTCATTCGCGCATCAAACAAAACTTTGGTTTAATTTGAAATACGAATGATATCCCTTGTAGTCATATCACATTCTCATCAATCTAGTATAGGGCTGAGAATCATGCCTTCAAACAATTACTACTTCATCCTTCTAGAAAAATATTTCATTCATTCCCTTGGGTGGTAAGTTTTCATTTTGATTTTGGCAATCATTTGACAAGGTGGTTTTCATTTTTGCACGTCCTTTGGTTTATCATCCACTCAACAGTCCAAGTGGTCGCTATGGTGGATTTCTCCTGAATCCTTAGGTATCGGGTCTCCTCCGAATATGCATATGTTACCCTCTATTTTGTGTGGTTTCAAACACAATCCATCTGTCGCTACTCCTATTGGTTCTATGTGACCAAATCAATGGCGCCTGTGGTGACGATCGATCCAAATGGATCGCATGCTCTTCTCTCACATTAAGGCGTTGTGGATGATCTCATATCTTATGGTTGGGATGGGTTCATAAAATGATTTGATTTTTTCAACCTCAAATTTTCTCAAATGTTTTCCCAAACGTTCGATGGCGCTAAGGATAAGATTGGAGATTTACAGTTGGAAGTGACAGATGGTTCAATTACAGAGGCGACTGGATTTCCCCAAGAAGGAGCTCGCTGGTTTAAAAACCTCAAGTTTGAAGGAGTCCCTTGGCACCTACTCATGGCTTCCAAGAAATCTCGTTACAGTTAAAAAGGTACACCAATTTTTTTATTTAGGCCACGATGGCATGGTTTACTATTGATACTTAAGCAGTTTATCACCTATGAGGGTAGATATAGATTATTTTTTCTGTATCATGTCTGTTTATTGATGGTATTTTTAGGTTTTGGTTTAAATATTCCATTTTATCTACTTAGGAGCCTGCAAAAATGGCCAAATTCTACCAAAGGAAAAACCTAAATGCACAATATAGTTTGTTCCATCGCGACCTGATTCAAATTCTGGTAATTTCACACTTGTCTAAAGTTGGGGATATTTGGAATGATTTTGTGGGTAGAAATGGGTTCTCCCTACCTAAAATCATGATAGACCTGCCTCTGCATTTTAATGAACCCTTCAGCCCTTTTCAATCAAACCCCTCTAGAAAAACTACATGTTGAATTGCAGGAAAACCCTATGTCTATGACTAAAACCCCTGTTGTTGTCCATAAGTCATCCAAAGGAAAGAAACCGAGATGCGGCTTTACTCCCAGGAAATATTTAGAAGAGGTTTTGGATGATCTCAAGGACAAAATCCTTGTTTTTCCTAATCCTGAGCCAATTCACGTTGATTTAAATGAACTTGAAATCAGGAAACATGGTAGACGAATGATACAGAGAAGTCCAAACATCAATTTTAAAAATAAAAGACTTGGTCGAATCATATCCAGAACGCTAAGAAATAGGCATTGCGACCATGAAAAACATATCCTTGTTATTGAGGTTGATGGCCGGATTTCTGAGAATGATATTGATGCCAATACACCACAGTTTGATTTCATATTGAATCTTCCCTTTTCTTGAGGAAACAACAAGGTTTTTTAGGTATTCAACAGGATCTCAAGAAAATCACGGAACAAGATAAATTACGCACTACAGAGCAGGCTCTGCCTCTACCAAGCATGGAACCGGTGCATTGTGAAAATTGTTTCGATTGGATCGACAGGTATTATCGAGATATTACTTACCCACAAACATAGTTAAATCAAGTGGTCACTCGGAACTCAGCGTTTGAGAGGGAAAACGATGAGCTCAGAGCTTGCGTTCGATCGAACACACACAAAGACAACAAGCGCATTAAGCAATCTGGGAATGTGGTTATTAAAAATTCAACGAATTTCAATCCAATTATAAACTTTGACCTGTCTAATACCTCTCTTTCGAATTTCTGAATTGGTAATTAGTTTGTTTGTATTTCATGATTTTATTCTATTTGGATAAATAATAGGTAGATTCATTTTTATTTTATTTTTATTTTAGACTAGCTACAGAATCAAAAGATTTTGTAGCTTGTCTTTTGAAATTATTTGTTTTGATTATTATCTAATTTTGATTTCATTTTTATTGTTTCAGGTGAACAATAGATTGATGTGCTATAATTAAGGAAATGATTCATAGGTTGAGCATTTAGTGGACTAGTAATTTTATGTTTTGAAAAACAATGTTTATTAAGGTAAATATTTTTTATTAAAAGACTCCAATAGTATTATCTTTTGTTATTTTATTTCAGTAAAGACTTATTTTAAAGGATATGCCTTTATCTTGCAAGATAGAAGGAACATATCAGAAACTTGTTTAAATAGCAATGTTTTCCTAGTGATAAAGGAAATTCCTCCTGGACCATATGATTGACACATTTTTTTGAAACTATATGGGGAAACAATTTACTCTTTGGATTTCATCCTGTGTAGACTGTGCAATGTTTTTCATTGTTTTCTCATATAATTTTAGATGTGAAATTTTATATGTATCGAATTACTTTTAGTCTGTTTGGCATATAATCTTTATATTTGGTTCATTTGATATTCATTATATTCATTATATTTGGTTTAGTCGATATTCGTTATATTTGATTCAGTCAATATTCATTATATTCATTATAGACTATTTCTCATATTCATTATATTTGGTGCAGTCGATATCTGTGACTGATCATCTATTCATGTATTTTGAGTTTACATCTGATAGTAGGTAGATGATAACACCATTACTGAGAATTGGAATTTCTTTCATTTTCAGTTATTGGATATTCTAAGTTCATGTGATATATAATCATTTGTCTTTCTATCTTCCTAAACTCGTTCTAGAATATAAAAAAATTCTTTGAATTTCTTCAAGAAGTATTATGCTTTCCTTGGTCATAGGTTTACACTTGACACATGTTAAGAGGAGATCATGCAAATACAAAGAGATAAATTTATCTTAGTATTGTTGATCAGCCATAGGTTAGTTAGTATATTATTTATTTAATTTGTTGATTTGTGAATGAATATTGATTTCATCATTTAAACGCTAATTTGATTTGTCTATTTTCATTACATCGGTTATAATCTTGTTCATTCGTTGTTTATTAGTTTGGTAATTAGAGTACTAGAATAATTTTGTTTATTTTTAATTTTTTTTAGATCTATTATCTTAAAACAATTATTTTTCACAAGGCTTTTCTTAAACCTTGTAAATTGTATATAACCATTGTACATGAACGTTGTTACTTTAATTATTTGTAATTAAAGTGTAGATCGTTAGAGTTGTAACTATTAATTATTTCACATCTTTTATTTTTTTTAGGATCTTAGTTCGCTAACGGAGCCATAAAACTTGTCAGGGTAGATTATCCCAAACAGCTTGGGTTAAATAGACAAACCCGATCCACATCTTCCATTCCCGTTGATGGTTTGTCATAAATGTTCATCAACAAATGGACCTAGAAGGAGGGCTTGAAAGGAGTTGATGGCATGAGGAGGTTGTAAGAGTCCCCTAAACAATTGTTCTTCTATCGTGATGCGTAGTCGCTCAGACAATAATGTTACAGTTGATCCAACTACTACCTCAAACACCACTCATGATATTCCCTTCGAATCGGTGACACAAGTTCCTCAATGGATTGATGTCCAAGAAATTGTTCTCCAATTGATCATAAGAACTCAAAGTTCTTTGTCCCGAATCAAACAGACTTGTAGACAACTTAATCAACCCCTTGATTTCACCAATCTTCAAGAACAACCTCAAGACACTGGTCTGCCCGAAAATCCATTAGGCGGTGATATCACCGATCCTTCTAAAGCACTGATCCTTGGTGCTAGGGGAATATGGTATCCCACCATCCCCACCTAGTTCTTCTCCACCCTCTTTAGGAGAGGAATTCTTAGACGAGGGCAGTTATTCATCTAAGCAATTTCAACCTTCATCTCCACCAACTCCCATTGAAAACAAAAATAGTCCTACCATACCTTGGCTCGATCTAGATGTTGTGGCACTACCTAGATCCCAACACCCATTGCCCAAACATCCAGAAACGTGGCTGCCCAAATTCGACCTAGATTCGAATAAATCAGTTGAGGATCACATAAAGAAATTTATGTTAGTTGTTAGGCTCTCGAGTGTCGAGCATGAGAATATTGTATGTATGTTATTCCCTTACACTTTTGATGGGAATTCCTCAACCTGGTATTTTTTGCAAAAACCTCAAACCATTGTCTCTTGGGACAAGTTTGAAACCTATTTTATGGAAAAATTTGGAGATCATAAATCTCCAAAATTCATGGTAATGGAACTCTCTAGTCTTAAAATGAACCCTAAATAAAATGTTAAGGATTTTAACTAGAGATTTCTAACATTAAAAAACAAAATCCCTGTAGACTCAATTCCTGCAGAAAACCTAACTATTGCATACTATACTAAGGCCCTGGATAACAATATAGCCATATGGGTTAAAATGTCCAAAAAGAACACATTATTAGAAGCCTTTGAGGAGGCATTCCTTAGTGAGTATGAAACAACTTCATCTTCTAAAAAGAAAATAGAAATTCTCACTAGACCTCCTCAAACTAAAAGTCAACAAGAGACATTAGACTTGAAAGTTTGCAGAAAGCTTTCCAAAAGTTATCCAATCAGGTCATATACTTGAAAAGATCCTTTGAGGAGGCATCTACAATTAAAGTAGGTTTTATACCACCTTTTAGAAAACCTTTTCCTCCAAACCAGCCAAACTCAACCACAGAAGGCATAAACTTTGAAGGATTACAGTATTCTCTGGAAAGGATACTGGAAGAACATGATAACTTTGTTTATGCACCCCCTAAAAATCAATATGATATGGGTGAGGAAAAAACACCTGATGAGGAGGACTCATCTCCTCCCGTTTTCAAGCATTTGCCAGACAAAATCTTTCAAGCAAATTTTGAAACTGTGCATCCTTATAACCCTCGAAGTAAAATAAAAAACAAACATTCACCCAAAACAAGTAGGAATATGGCTTCAAAACAACCAAACCAAATTGAAACTAGACAAAATTCCGCTTCCCCATTTTTAGAATATGATTTGGTGGAATATCTTAAAAAACTAAGGGCAAATATATTAGTTTTTAAATTACTGAAATTTCCTCTTATCCTATGGAAAATGCTCGAAAGTACTGCTGAAAATAATAAAAAGAATGATTCTATCAGTAAGAAATCAGCAAAAATTGACCCAAATAAAAATAAATATGTCCCCAGTCAAAAATTATCTAAAAATAAGGATAAAAGGGACATATCAGAAATAACTATAGGAAACTTATATAAAACTATTTCAGGTACAACCATAAAAAATCAAAAAAATTATGTTGTCTCTTCACAAAAAAAATGTGCCTCCTTTTTTATTAACTTTCGAAATTTTCAATAGAAATGTACATAATTGTATGGTTGATTATGGTGCCTCATCAAATGATGCCTCTATCTGTGTGTCAGAAAACTAATGTTGACATAAAACCTTTTGATTTAAATATCATTTAGTTAGATCGAACTAATGTCAAAGTCATTGGTGAACTTAAAAATGTATTGATAAGGTTGTCATCCAACCCAAAGGTCCACCAAGTAATTGATATTATTGTTGTTGACATCCTGAAAGTTTGTAGTCTATTTTTTAGCAGAGATTGGTCAGAGCATTTACATGGCTATTTTGCTACGGATTGGTCTCATCTATGGCTGTCAGAAAATGGACAGCCTAACAAGATTAGAATAAATAGATAACATTACCTCATGTACACCATCACAGATGTAAACGATCCCAATGAGCCTTTTACTACTGCTGTAAATTCAACTGAGACACAGGGAATGGATACTTTTTTTGGAAATTTCATGGCTGAAATATCCTTTATCACCTACCCAGAACAACAGTCTAAAATATCAGCCTATACTCAGATGGAAACTCTGGGAAATACACTGAACATGGTGGATGAAGAAGAAATATGGTCCTTATGTTTCGACGGATCTAAATCTCAGGAAGGGGTATGTGTTGGTAGTGTACTAATCGATCTCAAAGGTAATAAAACATTTATTGCTTTTCGATTGGAATTTTAATGTACTAACAATATAGTAGAATACAAAGCACTTCTACAGGGATGAAAGAAGGTGTTGGACCTCGACGTGCAAAAATTGGTAGTATTCGGTGACTCTGAAATCATAGTCAAGCAGGTAAGAAACACAATACATTGTTTATCACCGCATTTGAAAAAATACCAAACCCAGGTATGGAGTTTAATACATAAATTTCTCTCTTTCAATATCAATTCCATTCCTAGGTCGAGTAATTCAAAAGATGATTTATTAGCTAATGTTGCCTGCTGAAGGTCGTTCTCCTAACACATTCTAGATTGAATTGTTATTTAGGCCATCGATTCCTGGAAACATCACAAACTGGCAAGTTTTTGATGAGGATCGATAAATCATCAATTTTCTAGATACGAAAGACACCTTCCAAGATGCAGTAATCGATGAGAGCACCCATAACGAAAACCTCCAAGATTTCACGATAATATCTGATCCTCGATCTGCATAATTATCATCCGAGCTAGTAAACTCTATCCACAAATATTTTGTTAGGTTAGAAAATATTTATGACCTGCATGAAAATTTTACATGGGTAGTCAATTGCAAAACGAATATTTCCTCGTTACTGTACGAAACTGTAAATTTAGGAACACGAGATAATCCTCAAAATATAAATGGGAAAAGGGTGTTCTGAGCAAGAAACGTCTGCATTTATAAAATTGTTCAAATAATTCAAAGATGTGTTTTCTTGGATGTATGACGATCTAAAAAATTTTGATCCAAACATAATACAACATGTAATTCCTAGGAAGCCCCAAACCCAACCTTTTGAGCAAAAATTGAGAAAAATGCATCCTAAATTAGAACCCACCATAAAAAAGGAACTAAATAAATTACTTACTACCAAAATCATTTTTCCAGTCTGGCATAATCAGTGGGTATCTAACTGATTCCCGGTAAGGAAGAAAAATAGGGAAATTTGAATGTGTGTCGACCTTCCTAACTTAAATAGGACCTCTGATAAAGATAATTACCCAGTTCCTCCAATGGAACAAATTCTGCAACAAGTATATGTTTCTGAAAGACTATATTTATTTGATGGTTTCTCAGGGTATAACCAGTTCCTTATGTCTCCATCAGATCAGTTCAAAATCACTTTTCATAGCCCATGGGGCACCTACGCCTACATAAAAATGCCTTTTGGATTGATAAATGTCAGTGCAACCTTACAAAGGGAAATGAACATTGTGTTTCGTGGCCTTATCAATCAGTCAATTGTGGTATACCTAGATGATGTTACTATATTTTCCAAGAACAAGAAAGATCACTTATCTCATTTAGGGTTATGTTAGAACGATGTCGCAAGTTCGACATTTCACTCAATCCTAATAAATCCATATTTGCAGTAGAATAAGGGAAATTTCCTGGGTTTATAGTCTGTAAAGATGGAATTATAATTGATCCCAAAAGAACTCAAGCCATTGCCGACTTTCCCCCACCTTTTTCCAAAAAGGCCATGCAATCCTTTTTGGATAAAATTAATTTTTTCAGATGATTTGTTCCAAGTTTTTCTGAGATGGTTAGACCTATAGAAAATATGATAAAAAAGGATTTTCTGTACAAGTGGGGAGCACAACAGAATAAAGATTTTAATTCCATTAGGAAAGCTATAATCAAAGCACCTTATTTGATGAGTTCTGAATTTTTCCCAGGATTTCACATTGTATACTTTCACCTCTGCCAGATCTTATGTTGTTGTGCTCACACAGAAAAATGTTGAAAACAACGAGATACCTATTTAATTTATGAGCTCCTCCTTTAAAGGACAAGAACTAAATTACCCTATGATAGATCAACAGGCATACGTTGTTTTCAAAGAAATTAAACATTTCAGGTGTTACCTTTTAAAATCCAGGACAAAAATCTTTGTTCCTTACCCTGTTGTAAGAACGTTGTTAGTGAAAAAAGAACTAGGAAAGAAAGGGGAAAATTGAATGAAATCACTTCAGGAGTACGATCTCTAAATAGTACTTGCACAAATTGTTAGAGTTCAAGGCCTTTGTAAATTGGTAGTTGATTCAGTTGAAAAATCAGAAAATCAAATAAATACATCAGTTGCAAATCAGCATAACGAAATAGAAATATGTTGTACACAAACTGTGTCTAATTCATGGTATGATAATATCATATTTTATTTGTTGCAGAGAACCGCTCCTCATAACCTTGATCCAAAAAACACAAGAGCACTAAGGCTTAAATCTACATCTTCCCAATTAATTAATGATATATTATTTCGAAATAATTTCAATAGTGTTTTTCTGCGTTGCTTACAAAAACAGGAATCTGAAAGGGTGTTGGTTTAACTTCATTCTGGCGCTGTCAGGGGTCATTTTGGTGGAGATGTCACTTCCCACAAAGTACTTAGGGCTGACTACTATTGGCTACTTGTTTAAGGATTCTCACACTTTTTTCCACAAATGTGCAGTCTGTCAAAAGGTTGCAGGATAGGTAAAAAAAACATCTTTTCCTTTGCAACCTGTCACGGTAGACACACCTTTTGAGCAGTGGGGCCTAGATATTATAGGACCGATTAATACCCCTTCCTCATAGCAACACAAGTTCATCCTCACAAAAATAGATTATTTTACAAGATGTTTTGAAGCCTTACCATTAAAGGTAGTCAACACGAATTAGGTAGTTTCGTTTCTAAACTCTCATATTATCGCTCATTTCAGAAATCCTAAATGTTTGGTTTTCGATCTTCTTATTTTTATTCCCTGGATATGAATGTATTTGATCTGGAAAAAGAGAGTAAACTAAAATAATCTTCCAGCTATTACCCTCAAGGGAATAGTTTGTTTGAATCAACGAGTAAAAATATGATCAAGATAATAAAGGGAATAGTGTCAGAAAACCACAAAATTTGGCACAATGCATTGTACAAGGCACTTTGGGCTGATAGAGTCACTCCAAAAGATTAAATTTGTAATTCTCCTTTCTTCCTCATTTATGGAAGAGAAGCCATCCTTCCTCCACATGTATTTCTCCCTTCTCTGCAATTGTCGCAGAAAGTGAAAGAACATTAATGTCCTCCCTTAGAAAATTAGAGAAATGCTTTATTAAAATTGGAAGAAGTAAAGACACAAACAATACAAAAATTGGATCAAAATCAACAAATTGTAAAGAGCTAGTTCGATAAAATTTCATCCTCAGAAAGGAATTTTAATGTAGGGGATTTGGTCCTCAAATGGGACAAAGTGCACGAGAATAAAGGAGAACATACCAAGTTTCAAAACCTGTGGCTGGGGCCTTTTGTCATTTCGGAAAAATTGGGTCCTACTTCTTTTTGGTTGC
>JASDQU010244203.1:100601-111300 GCA_032191745.1 Picea mariana | reverse complement strand
GTGACCTACACCTTCTGCGGGTGGATGTGACCAAATTTGATGGCTCAGACCCCACTGGTTGGGTAACCCAAATGGAACATTATTTCTCTTTATACGACATTACATATGACTTTCCCAAACTCCGGTATGGTGTTCTCCATCTAGATCAAGAACGTTGGCAATGGTGGCAATGGAGAAAAACATCCCGTCAAGGGTATATTGCTTGGACCCAATTTGTGACTGACCTTTATGAACGCTTTGACATGGACACCAACCATTTGGGCCATTTGACAAAGTTGAAGCAATCAAGAATAGTAAAAGACTTCGTAGCTACCTTTGAGAGCCTAGCTTTTCAAACAGAGGGCATGACTGATGCTTTCTTTCAAGAGTGTTTTATCAATAGCCTCAAAGATGAGATTCGGGCTCATGTCCTCATGGCTCAAACCTCGATTTGGGTGGAGGCTACTAAAAGAGATAAATAAGAACAACAGGTTGTATCCTCTCAAAGCCGAAAACCCTTCGTTATCCCTCGTCCTAAACCCGTAAATCCCACTACTCCCTCTGCCCCATTAAAGATCCAAAAATTGACCAGGGCTAAAATGGATGAACGCCAACTCAAAGGCCTTTGTTATGATTGTAATGAAAAATATTTCCCGAGCCACAAGTGTAAGGAACAAAATCTTTTTATGGCCATCTCTAAGGATATTTCAGAAGAGGATGTTAAAAATCCCCTTGTGTCTGATTCACTCGAAATACTTGACATAACCCCTCCCTTAGACCCTCCTAAAGTGGAACCGTTCATTTCCCTCAATGCTCTCACTGGGGTCTTCGCTCCCCAAACCCTCAAGTTAATCTGTTACATCAAGCATCAAAAGGTCATCATTCTGGTTGATAGTGGAAGCACCCATAATTTTATTCATCATCGCATTGCCCAAGAAACTCATTGCTAGATCCATGCCGTCAATAATTTCCAAATCATGATTGCCAATGGTGGTTCCATGAAATGTGGAGGGCACTATGAAAATGTGCGTCTCCAAATCGGTGACTACCACATAAAATACCATATGTTTTCTATCGATATGGGTGGTTGGGACATTGTGTTGGGTGCAGACTGGCTAAGAACTCTGGGTCCCATTCTCATGGATTTTAAGGCATTAACCACACAATTTGACCAGGAAGGCCACCAATATAAATTCCAAGGCATCACTACTGGTTCACCTGAGGTCATTAGATCCCATCGCATGGAAAAGATGCTTAAAAAATGTCATTCTGGTGTCATTGCCCAAATCCATGCCATACAAGCATTAGAGACACCCTCGGTGCCGCAAGACCTCCAAGACCTCCTTTCTAAACATTAAATGGTATTTTCCACTCCTCAAGGACTCCCTCCTTCCCACGGTGTTCATAATCATTCCATTCCCCTTGTACCCGGAAGCCTTCCTCCCAATATCCGTTTGTATCGCCACCCCTTTTCACAAAAAAATTAAATTGAGAAAATGGTCCAGGAAATCTTTAATGTAGGCATTATCCACCCTAGTATGATCCCTTACTCTTCTCCTATAGTCATGGTCCTGAAGAAATAAGGTTCTTGGAGAATGTATCCTGACTTCCGTGCCCTCAACAAACTGACCATTAAAGACAAATTTCCCATTCCTGTCATTGATGACCTATTGGATGAATTGAGTGGCACCCAATTCTTTACTAAACTTGATTTTCTCTCAGGCTATGACCAAATATGTATGAAAGAGGCAGACAATCACAAGATGTCCTTTCGAACTCATGAGGGCCACTATGAGTTTTTGGTCATGCCCTTTGGCTCATGTAATGCCCCCTCCACCTTCCAAAGACTCATGAATCATGTCTTCCATCCCTTTCTCCGTCATTTTATCTTAGTTTTCTTTGATGATATCCTCATCTATAGAAAAACCTAGACAGACCATCTTATTCATGTGGATCAAGTTCTCCATCTACTCTCTCAGCACCAACTTTTCCTGAAACAGTCTAAATGTTCTTTTGGTGCCTCAGAAGTAGAATACTTGGGTCATCTGGTTGGCAAGGATGGCATTAGGGTGGATCCGAAAAAGATTGAAGCTATGAAAGGCTGGATGCACCCAAATACTCTCAAAATCTTGCGTGGATTTCTAGGCTTAACAGGGTATTATCACAAGTTTGTTAAGAATTATGGAAAGATTGCAGCACCTCTCACTGCTCTCCTAAAACAGAACTCTTTCACTTGGACTCCATCCGCTACTCAAGATTTTCAAAACTTGAAGACGACCATGTGCACCACTTTGGTTCTAGCCCTTCCTGATTTCACAAAGACCTTTGTGTTGGAATGTTATGCCTTAGGGAAAGGAATCGGTGTTTTCCTTATGCAAGAGTGTTAACCCTTGGCCTTCACCAGCAAGAAACTATCTGAAAGGAATCTAGGAAAACCCATTTATGAAAAGGAAATGTTGGCTATTCTTCATGTCGTTGATCTGTGGCATCCTTATCTCTTGGGGCAATGTTTCCAAATTAAGATACACCATCAAAGCCTCAAGTACTTTCTGGGACAATGCAACGCATTTCCTCCCCAGAGCAACAAAAATGCGTGACTAAGATCTTTGGATATTATTATGAGATCATTTACAAGAAGGGCAAAGACAGTGTGGTGGTAGATGCACTGTTCCAAAAATATGAAGAAGAAGGATCCATTTTTCCTCTTTCCTTCATTGTACCAGATTGGCTCCAAGTTGTGCGCCAGGAATGGCTACAAGATCCCAAAAATTCACATATGATCCAAAAATTGCAAACCAATGCTCTAGCTCCTCCAGGGTACTCTTGGCTCTAGGATGAGCTTCGATACAAAGGTCATTTCTATTTAAGAAAACAATCAAATCTTAAATCCACGGTACTTTCTGAGCTTCAAGCTACACCCACAGCGGGGCACTCCGGGTTCACCAAAACCTATGACAGGGTCAAACATTTTTTTTGTTGGGATGGTATGAAATAGGAAATCCATAATTTTGTCACTGAATGTGAGGTGTGTCAATGCAACAAGGCAGAAATAGTCAAATCTCTGGGCACACAACAACCACTTCCGATTCCACCTACTATTTGGAAGGATATCTCTATGTTATTACCGGCTTACCCAAATCAGGAAATAAATCAGTCATAATGGTGGTTGTGGATCGCCTTTCCAAGTATGCTCATTTCTTCTCTCATCAACACCCATTTACTGCATCCACGGTGACTCAAATTTTCATGGACCAGGTCTTCAAGCTTCATGGCATGCCGCACTCTATTGTTTCTGATCATGACCCAACTTTCACAAGCAATTTTTGGCAAGAACTATTTAAGCTATAGGGCACCCAATTGCATCTTAGCACGGCTTATCATCCCCAGACTGATGGTCAAACAGAAGTTGTCAACAAGTGTTTGGAGACATATCTGAGGTGTTTTGCCTATGAAAAGATAAATCAATGGGCTCAATGGTTACCCCTAGCTAAATGGTGGTACAACACTTCCTACCATATAGCTACATGCATGACTCCTTTTGAAGAGGTATATGGATAGAATCCACCTTCAATTCTCTCATACTTACCAGGTACCTCGACGGTCCAGGCGGTTGACCAAACACTTACAGTTCGAGAGAATATTCTTCGTACCCTTAAAGAGAACTTGGTCATGGAACATAATCACATGAAGAAACAAGCAGATCAAGGTCGCTTTGAATGTCAATTTGCAGAAGGGGATCAAGTGTTTCTGTGGTTGCAACCATACAAGAAAACTTCCCTCAAGATCGAGAATTTTCAGAAGCTAGGGCCCAAATTTTATGGTCCTTATATAGTTCTCAAGCGCGTGGGACAAGTCACCTATCAGTTAGCTTTGCCTAGTCAGTTGAAGCTACATCCTATTTTTCATGTTTCATGCTTAAAGAAGGTGATTGGAACTAGGTTCCAAATTCAAACCAACCTTCCCGAGTTAGCTGAAGAAGAATCCATTTCGCTACAACCAGAGGCAGTTTTGGACCAGCATGAGTGTCGCTTGCGTCAGAGAACCATCAAGTAAGTGCTAGTCCAGTGGAAAGATACAACTCCACCAGATGCCACCTGGGAACCAGCTACCATTCTACAACAGTTTCCACATCTCAAGCCTTGACGACAAGGCTGTTTTTAAGGGGGGCAGACATGTTAGGGTCCAAACCCGCACATAGGTAGATCAATATATATTTGGCTGTAATAAAGGTCAATATTAATAAGGCCTTTCAATAAAATAGAATAACGTGGATGTAAGAAGACCTAATAGAAGCTTCCGCTTCTAGAAGGATCTTCTTCTAGATGCTTCTCTTGATAGACATATTTGGTATAAATAAGGGTTGAGTGTATGAAAACCCTAGATTGAAGATTATTGTAGCAGAGTGTTGCTTGACTGGAGGTTGCCCCCGCGAAGAAGCCTGTGAACATTACTTTCTGAATCAAAGTGTTATTTTTGTTGTTATTCTTATATCATTTCTATGTTATTGTGGAGATTATGTTGGTTATATTACTGTTATTTTTCCATTTCTAGCATTTTATTTATGTTCTGCATACTTTTTATATCTGGTATATTATAGGAGAAAATTATGTAGGAAAATCCACAATGTAGAAGATGCTACGCACATGACTATGATGGCCAACAGTTTCCAAACATGAACAGGAATACTACCAGGATTGTGATGCATATTATAGGTTCACAAAGCCTTCCAGGAGGGATGAGATTCCCCTAAAACCTAAGTTAACCATTAAAGTGTTTGAAAAATGGGAAGTAGACTTTGTAGGACCAATAAATCCACTATATGGAAGATAAATAGAAAGTTACATCATTACAACAACAAAGTATCTAACCTGATGGGATGAAGCAACAACTGTAAAAGATTGTAACACATAAATTGCAACACACTTTCTATTTGAACAATTAATTACAATATTTGGATGCCCTAGACTTCTGATTAGTGATCAAGGGACTCATTTTATCAAAAATACCATCCAAGAAATGGATGAAGAATTTGAGATACACCATAAGAAGATCACTCCATACCATCCTCATGCTAATGGAACAATGGAATAATTTAACAAAGTATTGGAGAACTCACTAACTAAATTTTGCAATGTAAACAAGGATAGTTGGTATCTTAGGATGCCAACAATATTATGTGATTATAGAACCACATGCAAGAAACTCATAGGGAAAACACCTTTCATATTAGTGTATGGACAAGAAGTAGTAGTCCCTTTAGAATATTTGATACCTAGTCTAAGCATTGCATCCATTACAAACATGACATAAATAGGCATAGATCAAGAAATATTGTCTCAACTCGGGGAACTAGAAGAGGAAAAGATTATAGTTGGTTTCCATCAAGAAGTATAGAAACAAAAGGACAAATTTTGGAATGATAGACACATTAAGAAGAAAAACTTTAAGGATATATGATTCTTCTCTACGACAACAAATATTTACAACACCCAGGAAAATTTAGGATGCATTGGCTAGGGCCATGTGAGATAAAGTCTATCACAAATGGAGTTGTTGTGCAGTTACAAGATCTAAAAGATAAAGAGATGAAAGGATTGGTGAATGGAAGTCAAATGAAACTGTATAGGGACACTTGACCTAGTAAAACTTAGTATATGTAGTGCAAGAAATTTGAAATGTAAATAATGTATATAATAGGTGTTAAAAGAAAAAAGAAGAAAAAAATTGGAAAAACAAGAAAAATACAAAAAAATGCAGTAGATAGATAAGTGGTAGACATGCAGTTAGATAACACAATGTGCAATCATAGAGAAATGAGCATAACAGAACCTCAATACACTGTGCACCATAGAAATATGAGCAGGTAGAAAAATTAGCACTTTGATATAGAAAACAACTGGAAAAAGTGAAAAAAACTGTGGTCGGAAGAGTGCGATGCGACAGAGCATTTATGACACAACCTATAAAAGAAAATAAAGTGAATGACAAGACTCATTGTGAATTTGTGAAAATGAGAGCTAAGGAAGAAAAACTAGTAAGAGAAGGTTATTCTGAGGTGTTAAATTAAGATTTAGAGAAAACCTTTCAAGGTTTAGAAGAATGGCAGCACCAAAGTTTGCATATCCTAGTCGGGTCACAAGAAAGACACAGAGTGTTGCGAAGTATACACAAGACATAGCCACCAATGGATAAAAGTAAAATCAACTAGAATGAGTGGTGGATGTCGATGCAATTCCATCTCCATACATTGAACCAATTAGTCCCACTATTGTAAAAGAGTAGGATTCATCAACAAAAGGAATGGATATTGACCCATGGAATGAAACATAAAACCCTAGTGTTGCACCTCTTTTTTCACGAAATGAGAAAAACAGAAGTTATTAAAATCTTAGTTGGGTTAGCTAAGCAAGACACCAGTAAAGGAAAGGATCAGAAGAATAAAGCATAAAAGACTAAGCTAAGAATTAAACTAGGAATGATAAAAATAAATAAACTATGGTGCATAAGGACATAAGAACAAGAAATAAACAAGACTCATGTCACCAATGGAAAGGATTGTATTAGTGAAAATAAAACACCAAAGAGAAAGGGGGAATTTGGGTCCCTTATTCCTCCAAGGGAGGGTGCTTGGACCCCCAAGATTGAGTTCTTCTTACAACTTGAAAACTTGAAAGAAATGGTGAAAGAATCCCAAGCTAATCCACTCAAAAGGTGATGTGAATTGCCCAAATGGAATGGTGCTAGTATGCTCTTTATGAGAAAAGAGGATTCCCCAAGAGAATAGCAACAACATAACCTTGCAAATGAATTCCTTGAAGATGTAGTGCACCCATGGCCTTGTTTTATAACACCTCTTTGAGGTATTATGCAACCTACTTTTAGTGTGAACATGGGGCTATTTAGGGTACCTTTAGGTCTTTGACCAGCCACCCAGCCAGATCCAGCCGAGATTTGGATGTCAATTTGACTTGGAAGCTGAACCAGAAGTGGGTGGGAGGCCGACCAACATCATAAATGCGTTGTTCTCAGGTGTGCATGGCTTTTAACGTCCACAGTCGCGCATCATGTGCATGTGTTCTTTTCCTGCATTTCTTTATGGCACATGTGTGTGTGCTGCTTGTATAGTCATGGCGCATCCTGATTTGATAACTGGTTGTATAGTTTTGGACCCTTTGGAAATGATTTTTTGGTAATTTTGGTCCATGGGTGAACTTAATGGCTATTTGAAGATGTTGGATTCCTATAACCATTTGCAGACGAAATTTCAATGATAACAGATGCCCCCTGATGGATGAGGTTAGGAGCATAAGTATAGCCTAAATTCATCAATATTTCTTCTACTGAGAGTAACATGGTAAGAAAGAGAGAAAATGAGAGTACCAAGAGCGACCCGTTGGAGGGATAAGGGAACCTGGAGGACCCAACCTTTTGCAGGGTGTGAAAAATAAATTGTGTACAAACAAGGTAGGCATGCCCCATGCTCATGTCATGTAACTCAAAAAAACGTGGAAGACAATAACTGAAATCGTGTGTTGGTGAATATGACTGCAATGCCCTTGGGGGCATGTTGATAAAGGCAGAGGAAAAATCTGATGAGGAACAATACTTTGAAAAGTAGGCAATGACACCTGTAGGAAGTATAAAGGATTCTGCGGGCATTGATAGCCCAACAAATTTTAGAGGTCTTTGGCAAATACAAGAATAACTGCAATAGTCACAAAGTAAGACCCACCGTAACATGGGAAAGTGTTGGAGTCGAATATTATGGGGGTCAACGACAGTAGAGAGAAATGATGGTTCTCCCTGTGTCATCTGAGACTCCTCATTGTAAAGGTAACGAGAGTTAAGATATTGTCTCCCTTCTGGAAACTATACTGATGTCGACAAAAAGGGATACGCGATGCCAAGAAGAAAAGGGCTTCGTGAAATCCACTATGTGAGATCAGGAATTGAGCAGGTACATGGACGAAGTCAAGATGTGTGGAGACTCAAGACTACCCTTGGTTGGGTATATATGTGAAGTATAAGTGGTAGCAATTGTTCAACTAGGTTGAGTGTCAGGGGGAAAACTAGATGTGGGATAAATTGTGCCAGAGGTGGGAAAAAGTGAACAAACTCAGAGAATATAGATAGGTGGTCGGTGGGATACTCATATTTTATGGATGATGTCAATGGGAGTAGGTGATAAGGAATGCCCCAAACAAGGGAGACATGGGTTGCGTTTTCCAAAAAGGAAGAAGGTCGCCAAAGGTGATGACAAAAAGCTATGTAAGATGCTAAAAACAATGGCATGATTACAAAAAGAATTAAAAAAAAATAGTTTGGATAATAATGCAGATACAGAAACAGGTGCCCTAGTGTAAGATGGCTTGGCCTGAGGATGGCACAAGTTGGCGAAAAAACAAGTGGAGGGTTGGGACCCCATAGGTGGGTTTCTGTAGTAGGGAAATGTATGGAGGGAAATATGAAAATGGGCAAACTGATGGTGGAGGAAATGTATGGTAAATGATGGTGTGGGAGTGCAGTAAAAATAAAACCATGAGGAAGTGCCCTAGGAGTCCATTGGGTAGGCTAATAAAGTGAGGAGAAGGAGTGTGTGGTTGATTTGTGACATGATGTAAGAATATCAGGGATTCCATCCCTAAAGAGTTAAAACAGCACGAGTGTCAAAGTGCCAAGGGGTACTATGAATGGGAAAAATCATGTGGGGGAGAGTGCTACCAAGTGACAGTACCCAAAATGCATTGGAGGTGACAGTACTGCAGAGCCGGATTATATGGACCCTAAAGGAAAATTTCAGAGGGTGTGACTGGAGATGCAAGTAGATTCAAAGGGAATGATTACATGCCAGTGTTGATAATACACCTGAAGGGGTCGTGCTGGTGTGTGATGACCAAGTACCTTCACAGACGAAAACCAAATACCCAATGTGAACAATATCAAAAAATAATGAATATATAATAGTTATTTGATAATTTTGAACAAGAGCATGTGTACCTGAACGGGGTATGAGAAAATGGCTCCCTAACGGCCAGGGATGGATGGTAACCTGGGAAGCATGACTGTGTAGGCAGCAGGATCCTGATCCCATGGCTGAAGACGAATGTCCAGAGCTCCCGGAAGGGGGTATGGAAGTTTTGGCAAAAAGAGCCTATATATCGATGTAGGTCCCACATTGCCACCTCATTTGTACTTGCTGCTATAATTAACAGAGAGGAGATTCCAGAGCATATTCAAAGATTTCAGGAGTACAAGGAATTTGATTTGGGAGGTGCTAGAGTCAGGTTAGTGGTCTCATCCTCCTATACAGTAGTTAGGTGTCAAATTTTGGGTAGGACCATACGGATGGCCGTACGATGGGTTTTTGGCAATGTGGACCCTAAAATGCACAGGCTATCGATGGCAACCCATGCACGACTGCGTGGCTGTAATGGGCACAGTCACACAGGGGGGGGCGCAATGTGAAAACAAGCGCGCATGGTGTGTGCACCTATTTGAAGCACAGCTCTGCATATGTGCACGACTATGTTGCTGAGAGTTGCGCATGAGTGTGCAACTGTGCAGTGAACATGTGCGCATTTGGTGTGCACCTATGGGTTGAATAGGAACACATACATGTGTGCCTGTGGGGTAAACAAGTGCACATGTGTGTGCACCTGTGGGGATAATAGTCTCGCCTTTGAGGCAAAGTTGTGCATGAGAAAAAATTATCTGTTTTTGGCAGATTTCGGTGTTTTGATGAAAGGTGATGGTTGATCGAGTATTGTATATGTGGATGTAGGTGATCATTTGGGATGATGTTGATCTGTTGGAGGGAGAGGGACTAGGCCCATCTAAGGGAGGTTGTGAAGAATGAGGAGCTAGCAGTTCATGGTGCTTTGGCAGTTTGTGGGTTACTAAATATTTTTGAGTGCTCACTAGTGAGGTCACATGAGTATCTACTGCAATTCCTGATTTCCATTTGGAGTCTGGAATTACAGTGTTTTATTGTGCATGGGGAGAGTTATCCCCGATTTTTAGGTTTAACTAGGAGATCATGTCTCAAGGCCCACAGATACTAGACATGGAGTACCGACAGTAGGATTGACCCTAGCTTGGACCTTGAGGACCTATCTTTTTCTTGTTCCATCAGCTTTGTCTTGTCAGCAGCAACAACATCCATCACCATTAGCTTGGTCTTGTATAAGAAGAGGTTCTTTCTCCATGAGGCAATTGGTCTAGGTATCATGGTGTGTGTCACTTTTGATCATTGAAACCTTTAAATATATGCATCTAATTCCTTTTATCTCTAACAACTACTTGGATCTTCCATTAGCCCACTTGAACATGCTTGGGGAAATTGACAGGGTGCCCTAGCAAGCCTGTGCCCATAGATCTTGGTTTTCCACTAGGGGGGTTTCTGAAAATCCATTGTCCGCTCCCACCATAGCACCACTATTTCATCTTATCTCTCTCTCATTTATCCCATTACCCTTGTTTGGGCATTGGGTTGATATATTTGTAGGATTGCACCTTATCTCGTGGGAAGAAGGGGAAGGCCTAGAAGGTAAAAGCAGCTAGTAAAAGATAAAAGCCTAAAAATGAAACCTCGAGATGTTTCACCCAAGAATCCTCGAGAAGGAAATAAGAGGCCTCTCAGCAAGAAACAAGAGGGACCCAAAAAATAACAAACAAGACCTAGTCAGAGGATAGGGGGTCTCATCACAAGACAGTCTATTAG
>JASDQU010244203.1:80399-91641 GCA_032191745.1 Picea mariana | reverse complement strand
TGTGCCTTTGGTTCCTCAGAAGTGGAATACTTGGGTTATATGGTTGGCAAGGATGGCATCAGAGTGGATCTGAAAAAGATTGAAGCTATGCAAGATTGGCCACACCCAAAGACTCTCAAAAGCTTGCATGGATTTTTGGGCTTAACAAGGTATTATCGCAAGTTTGTTAAGAATTATGGAAATATTGCAACACCTCTCACTACTCTCCTCAAAAAGAACTCTTTCACTTGGACTCCAACCGTTGCTCAATATTTCCAAACCTTGAAGATGGCCATGTGCACCACTCTGGTTATGGCCCTTCCTGATTTCAAAAAGAAATTTGTGTTGGAATGTGATGCCTCAGGGAAAGGAATCGGTGTTGTCCTTATGCAAGAGGATCGACCTTTGTCCTTCACTAGCAAACAACTATCTGAAAGGAATCTGGGAAAACCCATCTATGAAAAGGAAATGTTGGCTATTCTACATGTCATTGATCTGTGGCACCCTTATCTCTTGGGGAAACGTTTCCAAATTAATAGAGACCATCAAAGCCTCAAGTACATTTTGGAACAACGCATTTCCTCCCCGGAGCAACAAAAATGGGTGACTAAACTCTTTGGATATGATTATGAGATCATTTACAAGAAAGGAAAAGACAATGTGGTGGCAGATGCACTGTCCCGAAAATGTGAAGATGAAGGATCCCTTTTTTCTCTTTCCTTCATTGTGCCAGATTGGCTCCAAGATGTTCACCAGAAATGGCTACGAGATCCCAAAAGTTCACATCTGATCCAACAATTGTAGACCAATGCTCCAGCTCCCCCAGAGTACTCTTGGCTCCAGGATGATCTTTTATACAAAGACAATTTGTATTTAAGTAAACAAGCAAAGATTAAATCCACGGTACTTTCTAAGCTTCATGCTACACCCACAGCAGGGCACTTTGGGTTCACCAAAACCTATGACAGGGTCAAACGTTCTTTTTTCTGCGATGGTATGAAACAGGACATCTGTAATTTTGTCACTGAATGTGATGTGTGTCAACACAACAAGGGAGAAACAATCAAATATCTGGGCACACAACAACCACTTCCAATTCCACCTACTATTTGGAAGGATATCTCTATGGACTTTATTACCGTCTTACCCAAATTGGGAAATAAATCAGTCATAATGATGGTTGTGGATCGCCTTTCCAAGTATGCTCATTTCTGCGCTCTTCAACATCCATTTACTGCATCCACGGTGGCTCAAATTTTCATGGAACATCTCTTCAAGCTTCATGGCATGCCACACTCTATTGTTTCTAATCATAACCCAACTTTCACAAGCAATTTTTGGCAAGAACTGTTGAAGCTACAGGGCACCCAATTGCATCTCATAACAACTTATCATCCCCAGACTGATGGTCAAACAAAAGTTGTCAACAAGTGTTTGGAAACATATCTGAGGTGGTTTGCCTCTAAAAATAAGAATTAGTGGGCTCAGTGGTTACCCCTAGCTGAATGGTGGTACATCACTTCCTACCATACAACTACACGCATGACTCATTTTGAAGCGGTATATGGACATAAGCCACCTTCAGTTCTCTCATACTTATTGGGTACCTAGAAGGTCCATGCGGTTGACTAAACACTTACAGTTTGAGAGGATATTCTCCATACCCTCAAACAGAACTTAGTCATGGCAAAGAATCGAATGAAGCAACAAGTAGATCAAGGTTGCTCTGAATGTCAATTTGCAGAAGAGGATCAGGTGTTTATGTGACTGCAACCATACAAGCAAACTTCCCTCAAGGCTAAGCATTGTTAGGATCTAGTTCCCAAATTTTATGGTCCTTATACAGTTCTCAAGCATGTGGGACAAGTCGTCTATCAGTTAGCTCTGCCCAGTCATCTGAAGCTACATCCTGTTTTTCATGTTTCATGCTTAAAGAAGGTGATTGGAACTAGGTGCCAAATTCAAACCAACCTTCTCGAGTTAGATGAAGAAGGATCCATTTGGCTACAACTAGATACAGTTTTGGACTAGCGTGAGCATCGCCTGCATCAAAAAACCATCAAGGAAGTCCTATTCCAGTGAAAAGATACAACTCCAGTAGATGCCACTTGGGAACCAACTACCATTCTGCAGCATTTTCCACATCTCAAGCCTTGAGGACAAGGCTCTTTTTAAGGGGGCATACATGTTAGGGTCCTAACCCGCACAATGGTAGAGCAATATATTCAGATGTAATAAAGGTCAATATTAATAAAGCCTTTCAATAAAATAGAATAAGGTGAATGTAAGAAAACCTAATAGAAGCTTCCTCTTCTAGAAGGATATTCCTCTAGATGCTTCTCTTGATAGACATATTTAGTATAAATAAGGGTCAAGGGTATGAAAACCCTAGCTTGGATATTATTGTAACAGAGTGCTGCTCAACTGGAGGTTTCCCCCTCAAAGAGGCCCATGAACATTTCTTTCTGAATCAAAGTGCTATTTCTGTTGTTGTTCTTATATCATTTATGTGTTATTGTGGAGATTATGCTGGTTATATTACAGTTATTCTGCCATTTCTTGCATTTTATTTATGTTCTGCCTACTTTTTATATCTGGTATATTACACCCAATAACATTTGCAGGTAGGAAACTCTCGTATTCAAAATAGAATTATAATACAATAGGAAGATAACAGTTGGATATGGTGTATGCATTTCAAAAGTTTAGACATTACTTATTATGCCAACATTTTAAAATGGTCAGAGATCACTCTTCTCTCAGATGCCTGGTCAACAAGCCAGTGTTGGGGGGGAGAATATGTAGATGGTTTTTTTTATTTCAAGATTTTGATTTTGAAGCAACAGTGAAACCTGGAAGATTGAATGCAAGGATTGATCATCTGTCCAGGCTAACTAATGGAGAGGAACCAAGCAACTTGGAGAAAAATTTTCTTGATGCACAACTCTTTTCAGTGCATATTTTTGATGAATTCTTTGTTGATATCATTGAATTTTTGAGTACATGATTTTCCCAAAAGTAATACAACACTACGGAGAAGAAGAATTTGGTGGTTAGATCTGTAGTTTACCAACTCGATGAAGGACACTTATATAAACTAGGTGCAAACAATATCCTAAGGAGATGTGTCATGGAACAAGAATGTCCCATTATCTTGGAATAAGGACATGAAGGAATAGATGGAGCAAACTATGTAGGAAAATCCACAACATAGAAGATGCTACGCATAGGACTATGATGGCCAATAGTTTCCAAACATGAAAAGGAATACTACTAGGATTGTGATGCATATTATAGGTTCACAAAGCCATCCAGGAGGGATGAGATGCCCCTAAAACCTAAGGTAACCGTTAAAGCGTTTGAAAAATGGGAAGTAGACTTTGTAGAACCAATCAATATACCATATAGAAGATAAAGAGAAAGGTACATCATTGCAACAACAAAGTATCTGACCAAATGGGATGAAGTAGTAACTGTAAAAGGTTGTAATTCATAAACTGCAACACACTTTCTATTTGAACAATTAATTACAATATTTGGATGCCCTAGACTTCTGATTAGTGATCAGGGGACTCATTTTATCAATAATACCATCCAAGAAATGTATGAAGAATTTGAGATACACCATAATAAGATCACTCCATACCATCCTCATGCTAATGGAACAATGGAATAATTTAACAAAGTATTGGAGAACTCACTAACTAAATTTTTCAATGTAAACAAGGATGATTGGGATCTTAAGATGCCAACAATATTATGGGATTATAGAATCACATGCAAGAAACTCATAGGGAAAACACCTTTCATATTAGTGTATGAACAAGAAGTAGTAGTCCCTTTAGAATATTTGATACCTAGTCTATGCATTTCATCCATTACAAACATGACAGAAAGAGGCATAGATCAAGAAATATTGTCTCAACTCATGGAACTAGAAGAGGAAAATATTATAGTCGGTTTCCATCAAGAAGTATAGAAACAAAAGGACAATGTTTGGAATGATAGACATGTTAACAAGAAAAAATTTAAGGAGATCTAATTCTTCTCTACGACAACAAATATTTACAACACCCAAGAAAATTCAGGATGCATTGGCTAGGGCCATATCAGATAAATTCTATCACAGATGGAGTTGTTGTGCAATTACAAGATCTAAAAGATAAAGAGTTGAAAGGATTGGTGAATAGAAGTCAAATGAAACTATATAGGGAAAATTTACCTAGTAAAACTTAGTATATGTAGAACAAGAAATTTGAAATGTAAATAATGTATATAATAGGTGTTAAAAGAGAAAAGAAGAAAAAAATTGGAAAAACAAGAAAAATACAAAAAGATGTAGTAGATAGATAAGTGGTAGACATGCAGTTAGATAACACAATGTGCAATCATAGAGAAATGAGCATAACAGAACCTCAATACACTGTGCACCATAGAAATGTGAGCAGGTAGAAAAATTAGCGCTTTGATATAGAAAACAACTGGAAAAAGTGAAAAAAATTGTGGTTGAAAAAGTGCGATACGGCAGAGCATTTATGACACAACCTATAAAAGAAAAAAAATTGAACGACAAGACAAATTGTACTTTTTGCAAATGAGTGCTAAGGAAGAAAAACTAGTAAGAGAAGGTGACTCTGAGGTGTTAAGTTAAGATTTAGAGAAAACCTTTCAAGGTTTAGAAGAATGGCGGCACCAAAGTTTGGATATCCTAGTCGGGTCATAAGAAAGACAGAGTGTTGCGAAGTCTGCACAAGACATAGCCACCAATGGATAAAAGTAAAATCAAATAGAATGAGTGGTGGATGTGGATACAATTCCTCTCCATACATTGAACCAATTAGTCTCACTATGGTAGAAGAGTAGGATTCATCAACAAAAGGAATGGATATTGACCCTTGGAATGAAACGTAGAACCCTAGTGTTGCGCCTCTTTTGTCACCTAAATGAGAAAAACAGAGGTGGTTACAAGATTAGTTGGGTTATCTAAGCAAGACTATAGTAAAGGAAAGGGTTACAAAAATAAAGCATAAAAGACTAAGCTAAGAATTAAAATAGGAATGATAAAAACAAATAAACTATGGTGCATAAGGACATAAGAACAAGAAACACACAATACTCATGTCACCAATGGAAAGGATTGTATTAGTGAAAAGAAAAAATCAAAGAGAAAGGGGGACTTTGGGTTCCTTCTTCTTCCAAGGGAGGGCTCTTGGACCCCCAATATTGAGTTCTTCTTACAACTTGAAAACTTGAAAGAAATGGTGAAAGAATCCCAAGCTAATCCACTCAAAAGGTGATGTGAATTGCTCAAATGGAATGGTGCTAGTATGCTCTTGATGAGAAAAGAGGATTCCCGAAGAGAATAGTAGCAACATAACCTTGCAAATGAATTCCTTGAAGATGTAATGCACCCATGGCCTTGTTTTATAGCACCTCTTTGAGGTATTATGCAACCTTCTTTTAGTGGGAACAAGGGGCTATTTAGGGAATCTTTAGGTCTTTGACCAGCCACCCAGCCAAATCTAGCCAAGATTTGGATGTCAAATCGACTTGGAAAATGAACCAAAAGTGGGTGGGAGGTCGACCAACATAATAAATCCACCGTTCTTAGGTGTGCATGGATTTTAGCATCCATAGTCATGCATCATGTACATGTACACTTTTCCTGTGTTTCTTTATGGCGCATGTGTGCACACTGCCTATATAGTCATAGAGCATCCTGATTTGATAATTGGTTGTATAGTTTTGGACCCTTTGGAAATGATTTTTTGGTAATTTTGGTTGATGGGTGAACTTAATAGTTGTTTGAAGATGTTGGATTCCTATAACCGTTTGCAGATGAAATTTCAATGATAATAGATGCCCCATGATGGATGAGGTTAGGAGCATAAGTATAGCCTAAATTCATCAATGTTTCTTCTACTAAGAGTGTGAAAAATAAATTGTGTACAAATGAGGCAAGCATGCCCCATGCTCGTGTCATGTAACTCAAAAAATGTGGAAGACATTAACTGAAGTCATGTGTTGGTGAAGATGACTGTAGCGCCCTCAGGGGCATGTTGATAAGAGCAGAGGACAATTCTGATGAGGAACACTACTCTGAAAAGTAGGCAATGACACCTGTAGGAAGTATCAAGGATTCTGTGGGCATTGATAGCCAAACAAATTTCAGAGGTCTTCGGAAAATATAAGAATAACTGCAATAGTCGCAAAGTAAGACCCACCGTAACATGGGAAAGTGTTGGAGTCAAATGTTATGGGGTTCAACGACAGCAGAGAGAAATGATGTTTCTCCCCGTGTCATCCGAGACTTCTCATTGGAAAGGTAATGAGAGTTAAGATACTGTCGCCCTTCTGGAAATTGTGTTGATGTTGACGAAAAGGAGACATGACGCCAAGAAGCAAAGGGCTTCGTGAAATCCACTGGGTGAGATCAGGAATTGAGGAGGTACATGGGCGAAGTCAATATGCATGGAGACTCAAGACTTCCCTTGGTTGGGGATATATGCGAAGTATAAGTGGCAACAACCGTTCAACTAGATCGAGTTCCAGGGGGACAACTAGACGTGGGATAAATTATGCCAGAGGCAAGACAAAGTGAACAAACTCAGAGAATAGAGATAGGTGGTTGGTGGGATACTCAGAATTTATGGACGATGTCAAGGGGAGTAGGTGATAAGGAATGCCCCAACCAAGGGTGACATGGGTTGCGTTTGCGAAAAAGGAAGAAGGTCACCAAAGGTGATGACAAAAGGTTATGTAAGATGCTGGAAACAATGGCTTAATTACAAAAAGAATTAAAAAAAATCAGTTGGGATAATAATGAAGATACAAAAACAAGTGCCCCAGTGTAAGATGGCTTGGCCTGAGGATGGTGCAAGTTGGTGAAAAAACAAGTGGAGGGTTGGGTCCCCATAGGCAGGTTTCTGTAGTAGGGAAATGGATGGAGGAAAATCTACAGATGGGCAAACTGACGATGGAGGAAATGGATGGTAAATGATGATGAGAGAGTGCAGTAAAAATAAAACCATGAGGAAGTGCCCTAGGAGTCCATTGGGTAGGCTAGAAAAATGAGGAGAAGGAGTATGTGGCTGATTCGTGACATGACGTAAGACTATCGGGACTCCCATCCCTAAAGGGTGAAAACATCATGAGTGTCAAAGTGACAAGGGAGACTATGTATGGGAAAACTCATGTGGGGGAGAGTGCTACCGGGTGACAGTACCCAAAATGCAGTGGAGGTGACAGTACTACAGAGCCAGATTATAGGGACCCTAAAGGAAAATTTCAGAGGCTATGACTAGAGATGCAATTGAGATTTAGAGGGAATGATTACATGCCAGTGTCGATCATATACTTGAAGGGGTCACACTGGTGTGTGATGACCAAGTACCTGCACACACAAAAACCAAATACCCAACGTGAACAATATCTAAAGATAATGAGTATATAATAGTTATTTGATAATTTTGAACATGAGCATGCATACCTGAATGGGGTATGAGAAAATGGCTCCCCGGGGCCCAGGGATGGATGGTAACCTAGGAAGCATGAATTTAGGCAATGGGATCATGATCCCATGGATAAATATGGATTGAAAAATGGATGTCCGGAGCTCCCAGAAGGGGGTATGGAAGTTTTGGCAAAAAGGGCCTATATATAGCTCTAGGGCCAACATTGCCACCTCATTTGTACTTGCTTCTATAGTGATCAAAGAGGAGATTCCAGAGAAGATTTTTAGATTCTGGGAGTGCGAGGAAGCTAATTCGGGAGGTGATAGAGTCAGGTTAGTGGTCTCATCCTCCTGTACAATAGTTAGGTGTCAATTTTTGGGTAGGACCATACGGATGGCTATATGGTGGGTTTTTGGCAATGTGGCCCCCCAAAAGTGTGGGCGATCGATGGTGACCCATGCATGAATGCACGATTGTAATGCGAACAGTCACGTAGGGGGGAATTTAATGTGGGAAAACAGGCGCACATGGGGTGCACGCCTGTTCGAAGCATACCTACGCATATGTGTGCGACTGTGTTTCTGACAGTTGGGCATGAGTGCGCAACTATGTAGTGAACAGGCACGCATTGGCATGTGCCTATGGTATGAATAGGCGCACATACATGCAAACCTATGTTGTAAACAGGTGCGCATGTGTACGCACCTGTGGGGGTAACAATCATGCCTTTGAGGCAAAGCTGTGGGTGAGAAAAAATTATCTGTTTTTGGGAGATTTTGGTGTTTTGATTAATGGTGATGGTTGATCAAGTATTGTATATGTGGATGCAGGTGATCATTTGGGATGATGTCAATCCATTGTAGGGAAAGGGACTGGGCCCAACTAAAGGAGGTTCTGAGGGATGAGGAGCTAACGATTTGTGGTGCTTTGGAGGCCTGTGGGCTGCTGAAGTTTTTTGAGTGCTAACTGGTGAGGGCACATGAGTATTTGCTGCAATTCCTGGTTTCCATATGGAGTCTGGAATTGCAGTGTTTTATTGTGCGTGGGGATCACTTGGTATTCTCTGCTGAGGAGGATGTCTATTTTCTAACTAGGCTCCCTTTTTAGAGAAACTTGCTACTGACAGAGCCGATGATAGTTGAAGAGGGGTGAGGATTGGGGTGATGGATGCCCTGGTACATCGCTGTGTGGAAATGATGATTGTGAGAGTTTATGGGTCGCTTGTGACTCAACGTATCAGTGGTGGTCAACTGTGGATCATGCAATGGGCATTAGGGGGTGAGCATTTTTCTTGGGGCTTGATGTTGCATGCCAAGATGGTGTGACAACTCACTAGGTGTCGAGCGAAAGACTCTAGGGATTTTGATTTTGGATTGATTATGGTGGCTTGGTTTCTAGAGAGGGTGCCTATGTTGCACCCCAGAGTTTTGTTAGACCCACCAAGAGCACGAGAGCTGCGACTACAGTGATGGGCGACAATTTTGGTTCGTCATGGGGGTGGGGAAGGTGTCCATTACTTCATGGTCGAGGGTGCATAGGTGTGGCGTCAGATGCCATAGATAATATTGCAGTTTCCATGCAGTGGGGTAGATTTTCGTGATGACCCCGAGATGATATTACCCTCGGGAGAGGTATTCGACTGCCGAGGTATGATGTTATTTTTGCTGGGTTTTTATTTGTTTAGATAGTATAGCATATGGTTGATATTTGTATGGATTTTGTTACTATCATGTGTTTGTTTATGTAGATGTGGGACCGCATGGATGGGAGGTCGCGTTGATCAGAGCACCAGCCCGCCAGGGGCTTGTGAGACCACCATAGGTAGATCCACGAGCAGGGGAGAGGCGACAAAGAGAGGATGTTGGGGTGAGACCTAGTGATGAGGATAGAGTGGCCAGGAGACACCATTATGATGACCCCGGTGCAGGGCCATCACATGCTCCTCCGGACGAGGTTGGGGGAGATTTTGATGATTTCCACCACCAATTAGAGGTGGTTCTACAGGGATTTCCCGAGGGGATGTGGGTGCGGATCCAGGATGAGGGGATCCTTGAGTAGAGTATTGGGTTGTTGGCAGAGTCGTAGACCCTGATCCGCAGAGTAGCTGTAGTTGGAGCTACAATGACTGAGCAGTTTCCCCCGGGACTTGAGGGACCTAGAGCTGGTGGGGTACCTCCGCCAAAGGGAGGACCTAGTGTTGGAGCACTAGAGGTGCCCTAAGGGCCTATGGATATGTATTTTTTTTGGTATTTTATATAGGCTGGTGAGCCCGTTTTGTATAGTTGTGACATCCATTTTTGTATTGATAGTGATGAGGTGACTCACCTGCCTACGGGCAATGTACTATTTTTGTAAACACTTATGAAATTTTAACCTATATATATATATGGATATACATTTTGGGATCTTGGTAATATGTACATGTGTTGTGTGGTTTTTTTTGATGATGTCTAATGTATATGTTATGACAGATTATGGATGTTTGATGTATGTGTACTGGTAACTTGATGTGATAAATGACAATCTAATACTAGGTTAGCCATATTATCTACTATTTGATTAAATTGTCTTGGAATGTGTGTGAACGTGATGGAATCAAATTGTGGAGATAACAGTCTAACTTGCAGGTATTTGTGGAAGAGGAAAGGATCGCGGACATGGTACATGTTATTGAGTTGGAGGTCAACCAACCGGGAATCAAGTAAAATGCTAATGTGACGAATATGGTGATGACTAGCCTCAACGAGGAGACCAATGATGGTGGTGTATTCTGGTTGATTATTGGTGGTTGAGCCTAAACATATGTTTTTGGTGTGGAGCAGGTCATGTAAAGGTGAATAGAGGGCCCAGGAAGCCGAAGTGATATTTTGAGTCCAGCGGCTAGCTCCGTCGACGTACCCAGTGTGGTAGGCCGATGGGGGTGGCATTTGTCAATAACACGAGTGATATATTAGATGGGAGGTATGGATAAAAGAATATTAAAAACTCTACAAAAGACATACCAAAAAAAGAAAAATCCTAGTGTAGTGTGGCTATGCTTAGGCATAAAAATTCTTTAAGTACAACCCGTTGATGGGTCCTTTGAGAGGATGGCCATCGGGGGAGGCTAGGATGTATGCCCCTTTAGTGAGACAATGTTGGATGATGTATGGTCCATGTCATAGGGACTCGAACTTTCCATGACCAAGGGTATCGTGAGTGATATTGGAAGTGAGGACGAGGTCTCCTTCGTTAAAGGAGTGAAGGTTGACATGGCGATCAAAGGTGGCCTTTGATCATTTTTTGGCTGCTTCATTGCTCTATAATGAAGATCGATGATCTTCATCCAGGGATTCTAAGTTTAGAAAATGCTTCTCTATTGGGGCAGTGTCAGGTAATATCTCAATAATAGTATGTAAGGTGGGAATTTCACACTCGATGGGAAGAGTGGCCTCGAACCCGTGGACTAGATGAAAAGGTGTGAAACAAGTGACAGTTTTGATTGTTGTGCGATAATCCCAAAGAACGGAAAATAACATATGATGCCGATTGGTTTTATGTTTGTTAATAATGCACTGCAACATGGTTTTGAGGACCTTGTTAACTAATTATACATGTCCATTGGACTGAGGGTAGTATGATGAGGCAAACTCCTGGGAGAATCCTAACCTGGATGAGAGTTCAATGAAAATCTCATTCTCGAAAAGTTTCCCATGATCAAATATTAGTTGAGTGGTACTCCAAAGTGGGATATGACGTGGTGTTGACGGGCGAAAATGACCGTCCGTCAACTGGGAGAGTGGAACCGGTCCGGGGTTGTCTAAATAACC
>JASDQU010244203.1:22978-51233 GCA_032191745.1 Picea mariana | reverse complement strand
TCTATACTCTTGCATGCGTCTTTATATGATTGTTAAACCTTCATTATGCAACATGCACATGTAATAACTGACATGCAACCACAATAACCAACATGCAAACACAATAACCGAAGAACATCTCAATCACACAGCTAAAACGCATCCAGAAACCCCCAGTGTATCAGATCTGCACGCCGGAATAGTAGAACAGTAGCAAATATCTTGATCAACTGGATCAGGGATATTTCAATGTGCTTGATACTTTCTTTCCCCTTTTCCTCGAGGAAAGTCATAGGAAAAGTGTCCCAACTTTTGACAGTTGTAGCATCTGATCTTTGAAACATCTCTCTTCTTATCTAGAACTGTTACGGAGTTAGTTTCTTTATTGTTCCTCCTGAAGGAACTTCTTTTGTTTTTTTGAACTATAAGAGCTTCCTCTTTGTCAACAATTAATCTCTTCTGTTTGTCTGCAAGTCTAGATTCTTCGTGTGTACAATCTGCCCATAACTTATCAAACTTGGGTAACTTGCTTCTTGCACACACTCCTTGTACAAAAGGGATCCAAAATGTTGGAAACCCATTTAGGGTTGTGGTTACAAGTTCTTTGTCACTAATGACATCTCCAATAGCTGCAAGCTGATCTCTGATCTGAGAAACTCTCATAAGATAGGATCTAACAGATTCTGAGTTGTCCATCTTCATATTACGAAGCTGATTTTTTAAGGCAAGATTCTGGCTAATGTCTTTGCTTTCATATAATCTGTTGAGTGCTTCATACATTTGCCTTGTTGTCTATAGTTCGGATATATGAGGGATCAAGTGATCTTTTACTGAATCTGACACAATTCTCTTTGCTTTCTTTTCATTCTTCTTATGCTTGGCCTTTTGCTCTTCTTCCTCTGGTTCTAGTACACATACTGTAACATGTTCTAGGAGAACATTCTCGTCTAGAATCATCTGCAACCTATGCTTCCAAGATCTGAAGTTTCTAAATCCTTCTAGCCTGTCTTCTACCCTCAAGCTGGTAGCCATTATTTCTTGCAGTAGAAACCCTAGCCCTCTGGGCTACAGAAATAATAAAAAAATCAAATTTCTTGGATCTGAAAACTGAACTCACCAAAAGATGCACTGGACTAACGCGAGTATGCTGGTACAATTAGATTTCTAAAAATCCAAATTTTGACCCTTGAAACTGGACCAGCGAATTTTTGGACTAGTGCTTCTGGTTTTCTGGTACTTCTGGTACTCTAGTACTTTTGGTTTTCTAGTACTTTGTGAAAACTAGGGTTTCACTTTCCGGGAGATCTAGCCACTAAAAAAGTGCGTTGAAGATGCCAAAGTGTTCCTTGAGGTAGGGCGCACCTTTCTAGATGGTTTTGAGGATGAAAACCTTCTTTAATAGAAAGCCCTAATTTTCATGTACGGCAACAGTGACGTTTTTCTTTTTCCTGTGAAAGATACTCTCTTCAGCTTAGCTCTAATACCATGTTAAGGTTTCTGCTATTATTAGGTTACCTTTCTATTTACTAGATAACAATAGCATAGACAGGATCACTGAGCGAAACACAATCACAAGAGTACACAAGCATTTATCCTGGGAAACCCTCAAGGGGAAGAAAACCCAGCAAAACTTCCTAAATATAGATAGCCAATACAATGCCAAGATAATGAACCAAACAACACAGAAATTCCTCTCCCAGAGATGTGCCTCTCTTTCTCTTCCTTCTTTCGGCAACTGGTAACTGCAGCTTCCTTCAATACTTGCACTCTAGATGAGTGAGCTGAGTGTGTGTGTAAATGAGGCGCTGGCCTCTCTTATTTATACAATTCTAGCACGTGTGGAAGTGTCTCTTCACTGGCAGGGCCGACTTCTTCTTCTGGGTGGTTATAACCACTTTAATATATTCTGGTTGGGTCGACTTCTCATTATGGGTGGTTATAACCACTTTAATATATTCTGGGGCCGACTTTTCGTTTAGCTTATTACAATTAGGGTTTGACCAATCCGCAAAAGGGGATTTGGTCATTTACAATACCCAACATGATCAATCCACAAAAGGGGATTGATCTAATCAATAATAAATATATTTTATCTTTATCCACAAAAGGGGATAAGAATATTCTTTGCAGTTACACAATATTTTAAAAACACTCACTTGTTCATTGAGAAGCAAGTTTCAGAGCTGCAGTTGGAGAAGAGAGAAAGAGAGAGAGGCGCATTCTTGGGAGAGGACTTTCTGTATTTGTTTGAGTTATCTCTTGGCATTGTATTGGCTATCTATAATTAGGAAGTTTTGCTGGGTTTTCTCCCCCATGAGGGTTTCCCAGGATAAATGATGTGTCTCTTGTGATTGTGTATTTCTCCGTGATCCTATCTTATGCTATTGTTATCTAATGAAACGTAAAGAACTCTAATAATAGCTTAAACCTTAACATGGTTTCAGAGCTAAGTTGAAGAGAGCATCTTTCACAAGAGAAAGTGAAAAAGGTCACTGTTGTCGTACATGCAAATTAGGACTTTTTATTGAAGAAGTATTTTAGCCCCAAAACCATCTAGAAAAGTGCGCCCTTCCTCAAGGATCACTTTGGCATCCTCAGCACAACTTTTTAGTGGCTAGATCTCTTGGAAAGTGAAACCCTAGTTTTCACAAAATACCAGAAAACCAAAGTACCAGAAGTACCAGAACACCAGAAAACCAGAAGCACCAGTCCAGAAATCCACTGGTCAAGTTTGAGGGGGTAAAAGTTGAATTTTAAAAAATCTAACTGCAATAGCTTACTCACCTCAGCTCAGTGCATCTATCCCTTGGATCAGAATTTCAAAATTTGAAGTTTGAAGAATTAGGGTTTCCTCATAAAACCCTAAGTTGCAATTGTAGTTGCAGTCTCAGAACCAGTTGCAGTATCAGTTGCAGTTGCAGCCATAGTACCAGTTGCAGTCACCCTTGAAGTTCTTAAGAGTTGGTGATCATTACCGCTGCTACCAGATGGTGCCTCTACCTGCAAGTGTCGTCAGAGGTATGTACTCACACATGTTTAGACGGTCAAGCTTTAAAGGGTATTTGCAGGAGAAGGGATCTCTTGCCATAGATCCAGAAGGATCTCAAGATCCAACACACTCAGAGGAATGATGCAACCCAGGTGTGATTATTCTAATATGCATCTATTTATGACATTATTTTGATCAGTGTTGCATGTTGTAGCTATGACCATCATTCTAACCTTTGATCAAATTTTGAGTCAAGGTATTAGATGGATTAAAAGTTGAGATCATAGAGCTTATCCTCTAACCCAACCTTCTGTCAAGATAGCGTATTGTCTCAGTACAGAAGACAGGTTGAAGAAAGCACTCATCATCTTGAGTGAAGGAGACTTGGAAGAAAAGAAAGCACACTCATTCTTGAGGACAAGGCTCCAAGTTTGATCAATCAAGTTGATAAGATTCAAAGGTACACATGACAAGTTGATGACTACCCCTTTACAGGTAACCACTATAGTTGAGATAGCAGTCTTTGTAAAGTATTATACTTGATAGCATGTGAGCATATAGAGGTAAATACTTAATCTGATCATTTGCCTGATACAACTAACACCTCCTCTAGGAGAAACCTCGTGTGTTAGTTCCAGGTTGCCATGCAGGAATGTTCGATCACAACACTATAAGAGTGTTGACCTCAATCCATAGTGTATCTCTTACTTTTGATCGTTGCTTCAGACAAGCCACAAGTGATAGCTCTAAAGGAGCTACTATGATGATTATCCGTGCTATTGCCTTATCTATTATTATCAAAAGGATATTATTCTTGCTTGTTGTTTTGTTGACCTTGTTTCAGGTCATAGGTGATAACCCTGAGAAAGCTATAGTGAAGGTTGCAGAAGACAACATATTATATGAGACATGAAGTAGACTATGTACATGAGCATATACACTCATGCACCAAAGAAGATGAAGAAGAAGCTATCTCTTGAGATTCAGAATATCTCATATTAAGATCGACTGAAAGGACCAGAAGGCTCCAAAGATGACCGAACATTAGAACGGGAAGTAGATCTCGTTTGAAGCCTGACTCTGTCTTCCATATTTAGACTTGGTATGCAACACCAAGTATACCCTGTAAGAGATGATGAAGTCCTTGTAGACTCAGAAGAAATCGAGAATAAGCCTGATCTCAGAAAGGATCAGATGAAGAGACAACTGCCAAGACTGGAAGACAGATGTCGTGAGAAGACTAGATCGTAACTTCAGAGACTCCTAGGAGATATGAAATCTCCCGGATGATTCGCTTGTTTCAGTGACAAAGAAGGAAGCCAATCAGAAAGACTAGGATATGGATTCTTCCGTGAGAAGAGAAATTAGTATTGACTTCCAATATTGATCTATACAGATCAAACGTGTTGCAGATGTACAAAGCCTGATGTAGGTCTAGAGGATTCTCCTAGCAAAAGGGAGAAGACTATGACGAGACACTTATTGAAGAAACAGTTCCAGTATTTATGAAGACAACCAGAACAACCATGATTCATATATAGTATGAGATGCAGGGGGAGCAATCCCCATATTTAAAATTGAGTGGCAGTTGGTGTAGTACATCAGTTGGGTCATGGAGACATGACTATGATAGCATTACCCCCATGAAAGAAGAAGAGCTATCCTCAGTATCAGTTATTGAGCCACTCTCAGTTTCAGATGAAACTGTTGCCGTGATAAAATAAGAGGAGTTACTCTCAGATGTTAGCAGCCACAATGAGAATGAAGCAGTCATTCTCAGCCTCAGAGCAGCTGCAGGTGCAGAATCCCAGATTCCAGAAGGAACAGTTGCCGAGAGAGTAGAGGACATACTCCCAAATAGTGAGACAGATAGTGCCTTACAGAAAGCACATAGAGCTAGCACATGATTTTGCAGTTTGAGCTGCAGCTGAGCAAGTGTACCAGATTGGTACAATGTAATAAGAAAAATTGATTTGAAGATTGAAGATAGAGAGACTCATGTTGAAGAAGGATTTGTACGTGTTGAAGCAAGCTCCTAGAGCTTGATATGGCAGAATTGGCAGTTCCCTGACAAGCTTGGGCTTTACCAAGAGTAAAAACCACTACTTCAAGGTTATGAATGGTTAGCCGGTGATATTGTTGCTGTATATTCTTAACTAGAGAAGAAAAGCTCATCACCAAATGAAAGAAGAAGCTCGCTTCAGAATTTGAGATGAAAGACCTTGGCCTAATGCATTATTTCTTAGGTCTTGAGGTATGGCAGAGTCCAGAGAGAATCTTCCTTAACCAAGGGAAGTATGCAGTCGAAATCCTTAAGAGATTCGACATGTTGGAGTGCAAGTCCATGAATACACCGATGGAAACGAGGTTGAAGCTACTGGTCGACACTTCGTCAGAAATGATTGATGCCACGCTGTATAGACAGATCATTGGATCGTTGATGTACCTGACGAACACCAGAACAGATATCTGTTTTGCCGTGAACACCTTGAGTCAGTTTCTGGTAGAACCCAGACATGTTCACCTAGTTGTTGCAAAACATGTGATGAGGTACCTTAAGGGTACATTAGATTGTGGTCTCAGCTATGATGGAGATCATGATTTCACACTGACTGGGTACACTGATTCAAATCGGGCTGAAAGTGTCTCGGACAGGAAGAGCACTTCAGGATGTTGTTTCAGTTTGGGATCAGCCATGATCTCATGGAAAAGTGGGAAGCAATCCAGCATTGCTCTTAGTACAGCGGAAGCAGAATACATTGTTGCGTGTTCTACCAGCTGCGAAGCTATATGGCTTCGAAAGTTGTTGACTGGTCTATTTGACCTAGAGATGGAAGCAACCACGATCCTATGTGACAACGAGAGCTGCATAAAGATGACAGAGAATCTTGTATTTCATGACAAGTCGAAGCACATAGAGATCCGATATCATTACATCCGTGACATGGTGTAGAGAGGAGCCATAAAGCTCCAATATGTTAGCACGGATGAACAAGTTGTCGATGTGTTGACCAAGCCTCTATCTCGTGTAAAGTTTGAGCAGTTTCGAGATAAGCTTGGTATAGTCCGAAAGGACCTCCCTCGAAAGGGGGAGTAGTGTTCAGATATGCCAACCTAGTTATGTGCTTCCAGCTTAATTGTTGTGTTGAGATATGCCTAGTACTGTGTTTCTAGCTTAATTGTTGTGACGTAAAGCTAGTCTTGTTTTGTGCTTCCAGCTTAATTGTTGTGTTGAGATATGCCTAGTACTGTGCTTCCAGCTTAATTGATGTGACGTAAAGCCAGTCTAGTACCGTGCTTCCAGCTTAATTGTTGTGACGTAAAGCCAGCCTAGTACTGTGCTTCCAGCGTAATTGTTGTGACATAAAGCCAGTCTAGTATTGTGATTCCAGTTTAATTGTTGTGTAGTGTGCCAGCCTCGTGTTGTGATGATGAGCCAGCCTCGTGCTGTGATGATGTGCCAGCCTCGTGCTGCGATGATGTGTTGCTAGCTTAAGTGTTGTGATGCCAGCCTCATGTTGATGACATGCCAGCCTCGTGCTGTGATGATGTGTCAGCCTCATGTTATGATGATGTGTTGCCAACCTCGTGTTGTGTTGTCGACCTTTGTGATGTGATATTGCTACTCTTGATGTTGTATCAGCCTTGTGTTGTTATTGATGATGATGATGTATTAGTGTTATACTAATCCATGTTGATGCAGTTGATGATGATGATGCCACTTCAGCCTCTTGCTGAAGATGATGATGATGATGCCACTTCAGCCTCTTGTTGAAGATGATGATGATGATGCCACTTCAACTCCTGAGTCCTTGCTGAAGATGATGATGATGATATTATTTCAGCTTTAATGTTGAAGATGATGATGATGACGTTACCTTAGCCTCATGCTGATGAGGATGATGATGCTACTCCAGCTCCATGCTGTGTTGATGATGCTCCAGCCTCTGTGATGTGTTGATGATGAGAAAAACTTCCGATGATTTATAGATATGTCAGTCAGTGTTCCAAGATGTTGTTGATAATGTTGTCCTCTCACTCACCTGATGTCGTTGATGATGTTGCCCTCTCTCTTGGCTGATGTTGTTGAAGAATACCCTTCTTGTTAAGGGGGAGTGTTGAAATAATGTAACTGCAAAGTGTATTCTAATTATTATTATTGTATTATTCATTAGATCAATCCCCTATTGCGGATTGATCATGTCGGCTATTGTAAAAGACCAAATCCCTTTTTGCGGACTAGTCAAAACATAATTGTAATAGGCAGAATAAGAAGTCGGCCCTAGAATATATTAAAGAAGCCCCAGAATATATTAAAGGTGGTTATAACCACCCAGATTGAGAAGTCAGCCCTGCCAGTGAAAAGACACCTCCACACGTGCCAGAGTTGTATAAATAAGGAGGCTAGCGCCTCACTTAGACACACACTCACTTGTTCATTGAGAAGCAAGTTTCGAAGCTGCAGTTGGAGAAGAGAGAGAGAGAGAGAGGCGCATTCTTGGGAGAGGACTTTCTGTATTTGTTTGAGTTATCTCTTGGCATTGTATTGGCTATCTATAATAAGGAAGTTTTGTTGGGATTTCTCCCCCATGAGGGTTTCCCAGGATAAATGATGTGTCTCGTGTGATTGTGTATTTCCCAGTGATCCTATCTTATGCTATTGTTATCTAATGAAATGCAAAGAACTCTAATAATAGCTTAAACCTTAACAGCATGGAGAGTCAAATCTCACACCTCCTTCACAGGAAGCCAAACCTATAGGATCTAAGCCAAGTTCCTCCACTAAGCACAAAGTTGAGGAAGTCCCAAAAGGCCCAGAAGTGTTATTCCATGAGATGAGGGCATCACTAACAGGACTAAAGGATCCACAAGTAATAGCTCAATTCGAAGCCTTCATGAATCCGAGACAAGTTGTCCCCCATTCAACACCAGCTACTCTTGCTGGCACCCCAAACACAATAGGACAAGAACCTTCCACCGAAATTGGTTCACCTATCACATCATTAACCCCTTTACAAACCAACTTCGGAAATCCTAGTTCTGAACTTACTTTCACGGGTGATCTTACTCCTATCTTGCCCGAAGAAATGCCTCCCTCGGACTTCTTTTTTAGCAAGAAACGGAAAGCCATCGTGAAGAGGGTATCTCACCAAAAGGATGGGGTTATCACTAAAAGGCAAAGACCGGTGTATCACAGGAAAGACCATGACAGTCCATAGTTTGCAAAAGAAGTTGCAGGTTTGTTGGGGACTTTTTCCACTGCCAATCAATGGTCAGTGGACAATTTGACCAAACAACTACAACAGAAGTGCCTCTTTGTAGAACAATTGCAAAATCAAATATATACTACAGAGCATACTATTAGAAGCAGGATGAACCAGGACTTTGAGCAAATCAGGGCTAGCGATCAGCAGCAAATTAAACAGTTGCAGGACAACCTTGAGTAGCTCTACCCGAGTTCACAGACAAGCAAAGGACTGATCACTCAATGTGACAACTTGATTGTGCAGCTACAGGCCAGACTGACCCTGACAGAGAACACAATGATAGACATTTCAGCATTCAAAGCACAAGCATCAGAAGTAAATGAGAGGTTGGAAGTTGCCTAGCAAGAACTCTATCTAAAAGTAGATGCCATTCAGAAATGTTATCAGGTAGTAGACCTTTCCCTAAAAGATATCTATGTCAAGGAAAAAGAGGCCTACTCAGCCCGGTCTAAGTTTCAAGAAGTTCTCATATGGATGCAGAGAGCTAATGCCCTGGGTTTTCCTCTTCTCTCTCATTCTGAACAAGTAAGAGGCGAAATGGCCCTAAAAGCCTAGGAAACAAATCTAGAAGAAGGCAAGAAACTTGCCAGAGAGGTGAAAGAGGCTTGTCTAGAGGCATTGTCATCATTAAATAAAAAGTTGATTGAGTTTGAGGGGAATAATATCTCAAAGGCCCTAGGGCAAATTGAGATAGAAATGAACCGGCAAAGCTCCAGAAAAAACAAGGAATCTACTCAGGCAACCATTCAATAGATGAGCCAGATTGATCTTCTTAAAATCAATGAATGGTTGGTTAATCCAAGTTCGCAGTTTCAGGCCACAATCCAAGAAGTGAACAAGATCCATGAAAAGTTGCCCCAAATATAGAAGAAATTGTTTGCCTTTGAAGTAAATGAAAGGATTGAGCCTTCAAGGTTCGTGGTAGCATTGATGGATAGATGCACCCAATGCGTTGAACAAGGAAAAGAAAGAGTAGCTGGTAGCAAATGAGAAAACATGCACAACGTCCACCTTCTCCACCCACTCTACCTTTCACCCTCCAACAGTCACTTACCTCGTCTATCCCTATCACCCACATTCTTTCCTCCACTCATCCCACCTCATCATTGAACACTTGTTCCCCCATCATTGTTGTCATGCACAGTTACTCTTCCCTGTAACTGTTATCCATCCCTTACCAAGCCAACGCTAAGCTATTCATCTAATATTCCCCCACATGTCTTCGATTGCAATTCCTTGCCCCACTAAACACACTCGAAGGGAAAGATGGCAACGAGATCAAATGGCCAAGACAGTAAGCCAGTGATTGTGGTAACCCTAATGGACATGTGTATCCAGCTCAAAGACTAAAGGAAAACGAGCGCTTCTACCAGCAGACGAAGAGACAGAGGAAAGTGCCAGCAAAACTCATCAATATTTACATCATGTTGTTTTATTCAGAGGTATTCTATTTTTAGTCAAATATTGTAAGAAGTCCAATAGTTTTTAGTTGTGATAGATTTTGTATAAATACATAGATTTAAGATCTATTGAGGGTTGTTTCTTGCCAAATGTAATAGAGAAACTCTTTTTTGAGTATTAATACAAGTGTAGACAAAGATTCTAAGTTTCGTTCAATTTGAGTTATGTGTTCCCTATGTGTTTCCATTTCTCTGAATGTCTTTCTGTAAGTTTTGCTGGCACTTACCTCGTCTATCCCTATCACCCACATTCTTTCCTCCACTCATCCCACCTCATCATTGAACACTTGTTCCCCCATCATTGTTGTCATGCACAGTTACTCTTCCCTGTAACTGTTATCCATCCCTTACCAAGCCAACGCTAAGCTATTCATCTAATATTCCCCCACATGTCTTCGATTGCAATTCCTTGCCCCACTAAACACACTCGAAGGGAAAGATGGCAACGAGATCAAATGGCCAAGACAGTAAGCCAGTGATTGTGGTAACCCTAATGGACATGTGTATCCAGCTCAAAGACTAAAGGAAAACGAGCGCTTCTACCAGCAGACGAAGAGACAGAGGAAAGTGCCAGCAAAACTCATCAATATTTACATCATGTTGTTTTATTCAGAGGTATTCTATTTTTAGTCAAATATTGTAAGAAGTCCAATAGTTTTTAGTTGTGATAGATTTTGTATAAATACATAGATTTAAGATCTATTGAGGGTTGTTTCTTGCCAAATGTAATAGAGAAACTCTTTTTTGAGTATTAATACAAGTGTAGACAAAGATTCTAAGTTTCGTTCAATTTGAGTTATGTGTTCCCTATGTGTTTCCATTTCTCTGAATGTCTTTCTGTAATTCTTGAAGAGTGATTGATTGCAATTTAGTATTACATCTACTGTGATCATATTACACCAAGAGTTCATTCAGTAAACAGTTTTTCCTCTGTTATTACTGTGAGTAAAACAATACCGGTGATCTGTGTGAATCACTGCATTTTTATATACTGTTCAAGGGTGCATCTTCTACTTTTTCTCCTACTGCAAACAAGGTGAGACTTATCTGTAATCGATACCTGACTTTGTTTGACAATTTTGTAAATCTTTCTACATCTTTTGATATTATAATTGCAACTCAGATAACGAGATACAACCTCTGTATTGTCTTATTATTAATTTCCTTTAAAGATTATTTCTTAAAAAACTGAAGGTAGAAAAGGCACTCATAAAAAAATTTCATTTAAAACCTTTGATCCCTGACATTATTCTTTGAGCCTTAGAATCAATCTTAGGAACAACATCTTTTTGGCGTCACTGTCGGGGACAGAGAAATGAAATCACTTTTCCCTGGGAGAACGACAAGGTAAATTTTGGTCTCTGATGGTGAACAAAGATTGAATACGTGAGTAATGCTTATTTTATCTTTTACCTGGTGACTCCACTGTAGACAGCTGGCATTCAGTCGAAAAAATACCAAGAAAAACCCAGACGAAAAGAAGACTATGCCAATTTCAGATCCTGAAAAATTGTTGAAACCAAAGGGATATCTCAGACAAACTTCTGCATCAGCAGGAAAGGTCCATCAACCTAGAATTACTCAAGTTAATGTTAAAATTCTCGTTGAAGAACTAACCCCTAAAGAAAATTTTAAACAAGTTCATTCTGCAGGAGCATCAACAAGTAAACCTGAAGTTAAACTTGAAACTCTAGAGGTAATTATCCCCGAAATAAAATTTGAGATTGACCAGACCAGCCCTGTTTCAATCCCCACTATCATTAATACTCAGTCGATTCTTTCTCCTCCTGAAGTAAAAGTTTTTGTTCCCAGAAATCCTAAAGATTATTTTCTATACGCAAATTCCTCCCCTATCACTTCTCTTATCTTTACATCAGGTAAACCTGAGGAGCCGAGCTCAAGTTTTCCTTTTCCCCCTCATCTAGATCTTATGTCTTCTCACGATCACTTTCCCGAACTTCGTTCACAACATCCCGAAGTAGTCGAAAGGTCAGTAGATCGGTCTTTTGAAGTTTTTGAAAATCTCCTATTTAGCCCTCGAGTTCCGTGTCCTAGGCTTTGTGCTGGAGCTGCTGGTGTTGGTGGTGTCGGAGGTGCAGGGCCTGTTGGACAAGCTCAAGCCCCTAGGATCTTTGCCAAGGTCGCCGCTAGATATGCTCCTTTAGTCCTCCCTGTTGTCCTACATGATTTACCCGAAATACATGAAGAACCTCCCCAAATTCATGGGAGAAGTGGATCTAACAACAACAAAGCATATAGCCTTTTTTGATCAATTTGTTGATATTATTGGCATTGAGCACGAGGATGTTTACACAAGATTATTAGTACAGACTTTTGAAGGACATGTAAGAACTTGGTTCAGAGGACTCCCAGTAGGTTCTATACGGTCATATGATGATCTAGACACTGCCTTCCTAAGGCAATGGGGCAAGAAAAAATATCATCTTTATTATTTAACCGAATTCGGAGCCTTGAGAAAGAAAACTTCTAAATCAGCCCTAGAATTTATCCAAAGATTTAATAAGCTTTATCACAAAATCCCAGCCTAAGTTAAACCTTCTCAACCAGCTACAAAAGTCACTTTTGCAGGGGCTTTTGATTCCGATTTCGCTTTACTTTTGAGAGAAAGGAGATCCACTACTTTAGCGGGGATGCAAGATGATGCCATAGAAATTGAGTCCAATATGATGGCATCTGGGAAGTTGAAAACTAAAGTTGAGTTAGGAGCCAGAGAACCTAGGCATTTTAAAGAACATGTAGGACCCTCTAGTTATGGAAAGTCCATAGAGGAAAAAATGGATGAGATGGCCAAAATTATTAAAGATTTATCAAACAAAATTTCCAGGATGGAAATAGAACAAACCAAGCCTGATCCATACGTTAGGAATCAATTTAGGAGAAACCCTTATCCTCAGATACAACAAAGACAAATAAAAAATGAGGATCTCAAAACTAAGAATTTCATGCAGAGAGATGAAGTGCAAGATTACGAGGAATTAGAGGAAGATCTAAACAACTTCAGCGATGACGATCTTGAGCCTCACCTAACCAAGCAGGATTATGAGAAATCCTTAGACCTGGAATCTTTGTTTAATAATGATGAAAACATCAACAATCTGGGGGACTCTACATACAAAGGTCTCGCTGACTCAATAATGGTCGAGCTTCAACATAAATATGATTTAAGGCCAAGAGAAAAAAGTTCTAGAAATATTGCACCGAAAAATATTTTATCACAAAACAAAGAAAATGAGGCAACAGTTACTCAACCATCAACTGACACGTAAGTTGCCCGAACAAAGCAAGTTGAAACAAAAGCGGTACAAACTAAGAAGCCAAAAAATACAGAGGTCGAGCTTCCGACCAAGGAAATTGAAAAACCAATTGGGACTTTCAATTTAGAAAATGAACTTAATAAAAATTATAATTCCAATGTCTCTAGTTGAACTTGCTAGGAACCCGATCTATAAAAAACAAATCGCTAAAGCAATAAATTTTTCTGATGTTGAAAGTCAAGCTGATGTTATCAATTTGCAGGATGAAAAAACTACAATCATGTTCAGACCACACATTGAAAACAGTAAGGATTTTGTTGCTTCGTTCTATATTACGTTGACTGTGCATGATCATTTGCTTCACAATTGCATGTTGGACTGAGGAGCCTCGCATAATTTAATGCCTAAGATTATCATGGAAAAGTTGGGGCTTGAAATTACCAGACCTTATCAGGATTTATACTCATTTGACTCTAGAAAGGTTAAGTGTCTCGTTATGATTAAATATTTAGTGGTAAATCTTGCTCAGGTTCCTATGAAAAGTATCCTTATGGATGTGGTTGTTGCTGACGTTCCTGCCAAATATGGTACGCTTCTATCCAGATCTTGGGGCGCCAAGTTAGGAGGATCGGTTCAGCTAGACATGACCTACGCTACAATTCCAATTTTTGGTGGACAATTCACTCGACTGTACAAAGAAACTAGATTGGCGTATACTGTAAGTGACCCTCAGAACCCCAATAACTACCCAGTCTATGTTGTTGATCAGGACTTGGGAAATCCTATATTATCTTTGGATGATAATTTTGAGGAATGTATAGAAGAAGAAAATCAAAAAATAGAAATTTCAAAGAAAAATATAAATGTTAGACAAGGGATGTGGAAAATGTTCTTCGATGGTGCTTCATCCTACGAAGGAGCAGGAGTTGGAGTGTTATTTGTGGCGCCAAGAGATGAGTACGTTATTCCTTTCTCTTACAGATTACAATGGGATGTTGATTATACCAATAATGTCTGTGAGTATGAAGCTTTAGTCTTAGGATTAGAAGCTGCAAGAAAGTTAAAAATCGAACATTTGATAGTGTATGGTGATGTTGAGCTCATTGTAAAACAAACAAAACAACAATATCAAGCTAAACATCCTAGATTGAGATCGTATAAAAATTGTGCCTGGGATCTTATAGAGAATTTCTTCTCATCCTTTATTATTCACTCTATTCCCAGAATGCAAAATCAGCAACTTGATTCCTTGGCCAAAGCTGTTGCGACTTTCATACCACCTACTGTTTTGAAAATGAAGAATCACATCGAGATGAGACATAGACCTTCGATTCCAAACAATGTTCAGCACTAGCAAGTGTTTGAAGACGACGAACAAATCAAACAGTTCCTGGAAATGGTTGATGAGTTTTCTGAGACCCACATAGATCAAGAAAATCAAAATGATCCTGCTTGGATTATGCAAGAAGGAGAGAACCCAGAGAAGTTCCAAGACAAAATTGCAAATCACTGCATGCTCTTACTTAAAAACAATCAAATTCCCAGAGGCATGATCCCCTTAGAAAGGTTGTTTGACCAAGATGATATACCTTTAAAGTCTACCTTGCGACCTCAACCCGAAGAAGTTGAACACTGTAATGTAGGAACTAATGAAGATCCCAAAATGGTCAAAATATCAAAATACCTTCTGGCCCAAATGAAGAGTAAATACGCTGAGTTACTTAGACGGTATAAAGATGTTTTTGAATGGTCTTATGATGATCTAAAAAATTATGATACTTCTGTTATTGAACACAATATTCCCTTAAAACATGGTATTAAACCTTTTAGGCAGAAACTTAGACAGATAAACCCAATTCTTCTGCCAGTAATAGAAAGGGAGGTTAAAAAGCTCCTTGATGCAAAAATCATCGTTCCACTCAGATACTCTGAATGGGTGGCCAATTTGGTCCCTGTTAGAAAGAAGAATGGTGAAATAAGACTCTGCGTTGATTTTAGGAACTTAAACCGGTCTTCCCTTAAAGATAACTACCCGCTCCCAAAGATGGACCATGTTCTAGAGAAGGTAGTAGGGGCTAACAGAAATTCTATGATTGATGGTTTCTCGGGATATAATCCGATCGGTGTTCATGAACATGATAGAAAAAAGACTGTGTTTACCACTCCATGGGGAACCTTTATGTATGATAAAATGCCTTTCGGTTTAATGAATGCAAGCGCAACTTTCCAGAGAGCAATGGATATCACGTTCGTCGGGGAGAGAGACAAATTTGTAGTTATTTACCTAGACGATCTGACAGTTTTTTCCAATTCTGATGCAGAACACTTGGTGCACCTCAGACAGACTTTTGAAAAATGCAGAAATTTTGGTTTGTCACTTAACCCCAAAAAATCACACTTTGCTATGCAAGAAGGTAAACTTTTAGGTCATATAGTTTCAAAAGATGGAATCAAAGTTGATCCTAAGCGAGTTGAGGCTATTGACCTGATTAATATTCCTAGAAATAGAAAAGAGATTCAATCGTTTTTAAGTAAGATCAATTTTTTGAGGAGATTTATCCCTAACTTTGCTGAAATAATAAAATTGATTGCAGATATGCTAAAGAAGGACATCAAAGTAAAATGGACTGCAGAGGCCAAAGCGTCTTCTGAGCGTGTCAAGAAAGCTATAGGGGAAGCACCAGTACTAGTAAGTCCGGACTATACAAAGGAATTAGTAATCTTCTCTTTTGCTTTTGAACATACTGTTGCAGCAGTGCTCCTTCAAAAGAACGAAAAAGGAATCGAACAACCAATAGCCTTTTTCGGCTAGAGCCTTAGGGATGCAAAGCTAAGATATGATATACTTGAAAAACAAGCTTATGCAATGGTGAAGGCTCTCAAAGCTTTCAGAACATGTATCTTGCATTCCATAATAATTGTTTATGTGCCAACAAATGCAATTAATGACATCTTAGTTCAGCCAGATAGTCATGGAAGGAGAGGTAGATGGTTGGCTAAAATTCAAGAGTTTGATCTAGAAGTGAAACCAACCAAGCTAGTGAAAGGTCAAGGTCTGGCGAGGCTGTTGGCCGAATCAAATTTCAGAGCGCTTGGGATAAATAACTTCGAATCACATGATTCTCTCCCGGATATAGAGGAAATTGACAATCAAGCACCTATGATTCGGGTTGAAGATAAGTTTTCTTCCTATGCCCGGTATCATGATATTGTTACATACCTCCTTACTCTTCAGTGCACAAATGACATGACTCCTTCCAAAGCCAGGACTTTAAAACTACATGCAATTAAGTATTGCATTGTTGATGGCAAGCTCTACTGGAAAGACCCTTTGGGTTTCTTGTTATGTTGCCTACAGAATCTGAAACAGAAGGTGTCATTGATGAATTTCATGAAGGAGTATGCAGGGGACATCATGCCTGGAGAGCAACAACTTACAAGATTTTAAGGGCAGGATATTATTGGCCAAAGTTATTTACTGATGTGAATTCAAGGGTCGGAGCTTGCAATTCATGCCAACTGTTTGCTGGTAAGCAAAAGCTCCCTGCCTTACCATTAATTTCAGTAAAAGCTGAAGCTCCTTTCAAACAATGGGACCTAGACTTCATCAGAGAAATCCATCCACATTCAAGTGCTCAACATAGATGGATTCTAACCGCTACCGATTACTTTACGAAATGGGTTGAAGCCATTCCAACTCGGAATGCTACAGATTCGGTAGTAATAAAAATTTTGGAAGAAAACATCCTAGCAAGATTTGGTTGTCCTAGAAAGATAGTTATTGATAATGCTCAGGCTTTTAAATCTATGGCAATGATCAATTTCTATCAAAAATACAATATTGTTTTAGGTCATTCTACAGCTTATTATCCTCAGGGAAATGGGTTGGCCAAATCATCTAACAAGAGCTTGATGACTATAATCAAAAAGGTTTTGACAGAAAATAAAAAAGTTTGGCATATCCACTTAAAGTATGCCTTATGGGCAAACCGAATCGACACCAAGAAATCCATAGGTATGTCTCTTTTCCAATTGGTTTATGGTACTGACGTTATCCTTCCTATCAATCTTGTTCTTCCTGTGATGAAACTCTGGCAGGATGCAAACAAAGAGCCAAACGACATTACGAGAAGAATGAATCAAATCATTGAAGTTCAACAAAACAGAGTGGAAGTGGATGATAATCTTCAAAAGTACCGAGATAATATGAAAGACCTTTTCGATAAAAAATTCAAAGACAGGGAGTTTCTTCCTGGCGATTTAGTTTTAAAATGGGAGGCTAGAAAGGAAGATGCAGGGACACATGGAAAATTCGATCATCTCTGGTTCAGACCATTCAAAATTGCAGCTGCTCGGGGAAAAAACTCATTCTCACTGGAAAATCTCAATGGAGAAATTCTTGACACTCCTATCAACGGGCGTTACTTAAAACATTTCATGCAGTAGTCACATTTCAGACTCCCATTGTATATATTGGATTGGATTAACATTGGCATTTTGATTTTCAATTGTTCTTTTCTTTTTGTAAATTACCCAAGTCATTTGATCATTTGTTGTAAATATTTTCAATAAATTTATGATTGCTTGACATCATTGAAATGAAAAATAAACACATCTCTATTCTACAAGATTTTCTGACATTTTGCATTTTCCTTTTGCAGAATATATCTTGTTGAACAAGAGATGGGGATGAATAAAAATTCAACACTCGTTTTTCAAACATTTGATTTATCTCAAAACAGGTGATAAATTAATGATCTACCTTGTTGAAAATTCAAAAGGAAAATGAGGTATGAGTCCCTACCCTTCTAGTTCAAATAGAATTTTAGGAAAATTCTTTTGAAATGAATGTCAAGGGAGTTTCACTCATAATAGTACTATCACCCGATCTAAAAAGCAGAGAGGTATAAAATTACATCTTAAAGTTCTAAATCCATCTCTAAAATAAAAATAAAAATGATAATAAATAAACTCGAAAGAAATCTGAACTAAAATACACAAACTTGTGTAAGATCGAGATATTTTGTGTCAGGCCCTCCGAATCTTCGATTTGGTTATTTTTGCCTATCCCCAAGTTCTTATTCACTTCAGATTTTCTTTATCCTTTCTTAGTCTTCATAGAAAGAAAGAAACTTACCTTGACTTTGAAAACTTAAAAACATATTTTCAAAACAAGATTACACGAAAATCTTTATGTTCCTTTGATTTTAATTGAAAAAGTATGTCTAGGCTAATCATGATAATTTTAGCTCTTCTATCGGACTTTAAATTGACTAATTCGCTCAAGGTTGATCCCTGAAAACATTAAGATTCCCATAAAAAAATTCCTATAGGCGAAGGTGTATTGAAAATTGGAAGAAAGTTAGTTTCAGAGTATCCTTAAAATTGTTGATAGACCTCCTTTTCAAAATTTTAAAACAGATACCATCCCTTGTATGTGGCATACAAATTGATTGCCCCCACTTCAAAATGTTAAAATACAAGACAGATGGTGAAAGGAAATTCATAATTTGATTGCCCCCATCTTGTCCAAAAGAGATGATGAAAGGAAATTCATATATTGATTGCCCTCATCTCAGCAAAGTGCAAAAGTGCTAATTGAAGTGATGAAAGGAAATTCAATGGGAGAAGTAGATAACTTCACCGGGGTACTGAACAGGCTCGCTGGCAGTGAAACAATATCTATGATATATGTAAGGTTGTCATACATATCCATATAACATACTCTGTCATCTAGTTCTCTTTCCGGTAATATTTACATCTTGAACCAACTAGGGATTCCCTAAATAAATTATTACATCTGCTTTATATTAGACTGATATTTTAGTTAAAATTATTTTGATTATCTTAAACAATTCTAAAATCAGTTTTAAAAAAAGGAAATTTTAAAATAGCCTAACTTGAAATCAATCATTAAGTATGTTTTGAAGGTTTTTGAGATTTGGTTAAGTTCGTTTTTCTATGTATGATTAATTCTTAAATAAAACTGGAAAATGTTTTTCAAAAAGCAATAACGACTCCATTTACCCAATAAAGGCACTTGGTCTACTGTTCTTTCGCGCCTCACAGGGAGCCACAATCCCCAGATGGAGCTTATGTTGAAACAGGCATAATTTTGAACTTTTGAGCTTCATATTTTTCACCTCTTAGAAATAAAATTTTACCCAAAAAAGCATAAACTTAGAGAGTTGCCTTTTAATTTTAAATCAAATCCATTGCTTGTTATTTAGCAATAAGGCGCTTGCAATATCTATCGTCGATGAGTTTTTGTAGTTTGATCTAACGATCCTAATGATCTCCGAAGTGTTGAAGCTGCTTGAGTTTTAAAGGAAAGCCTTCAACGGTCGCTTCGTAGCTCCGCGCTTCAGATGTTCCAATGAACCCAAATAACGAAAACCCCGAAACTCCAAAACCCAAGATAACCACTCATGACCTTCCCTAAAGAACTCACGAACACGAGTCATAAGACACGTGTCTTTTAAATCTTTCATGGGTTGACGCGTGGCACTTATTTTTGACATCTCCGTTGGATGATTCACACGTGTTCGAGTGACACATGGAAACCTCTCTTTTCTTGACACGTCGTCCAGGATGACGTCATCTCTGCCATGTCACTCCAGGAGATGGCCCTTCGGAGTTTTAACAAAGATTGAGTTCACAAATCACCAAAGTATCAAAGTGTCGAAGTATTGGACATTACAAAAAAAGTAAAAAGGAGTTAATAGAACATTTAATAACAGAGGTTGATCACGATTAAGAGTTAATTAAATTACTTCGTTGTTTCGGATTTCAGAAAGTTTCTCTTGTGTTATATTCAAAACCTCTGAAGTCCGAACTTCCACAATATTTGAAGTTAATACAAATCTTTAAACATGATTAATTAAGACTTAAGAGTGATTACTCATAAATTAATTACTTCGCAATTTCAGATTTCGGGAGATTTCTCTTGTGCTACGTTCAAAAATTCCGAAGTCCGAACTTCCGAAACACTTGAAGTTAATACAACTCTATAAACACGACTAATTAAGACCTAAAAGTGATTACTCAGAGATTAACTCCTCCGCGAATTCGGACTTCGGGAGATTTTCACCCTGTCACATCCAAAATTCCCGAACACGAACCGTCGAAGTATTAATGACATTTATGGTGGATTAAGGTTAATAATTTCAAATAAGGATTGTGAATCGCCAGGTAATGAATTCCATTAAGTTCAATAAATTCTTCATCGGTAGAGATATAAGAAGATCAATAGACCCTTTTTTGAATAAAGCCCTTTGAATTTCAAAATCGTTTCTATCATTTGCAATTAGCAGTTTTTTATTCAGTGTGGAGCTTACAAATTCCTCTTGTCACAGGTAGACTAATTTTGTTTCCTTGAAGATTATGGCACCACGAAAAGTTGCAAAGAAGCTTGACACATCAGGTGATGATTCAAATCCAAACGCAGACGTGCTATCAGACACAACTCCGCGAGTTGCGGATGCCATTAAAACTTGGACATAGGTCTTCGATGTCTTAGAGCATGAAATCATCAACTGTTCAGACGACTCTACCGAAGAAGACGACGACTCTTATACAACTAAGCTTAGACATGTAGCACAGTCAGAGATGCATAAGATCGCTGCGGAGCCAAGAATCATGCCCTATAATGATATGATAAGCAGGGCTTTGGAACATGTCGACATCTAGACAAGGAGAATCATCAATCATCGGCAGGTCGCCGTCGGCTCTTTTCAACCAGAACACCTACAAGTAATGTACAAACTTTCCCCTACTCCTAAATACACTTACAATGTCGCATTCCTTCTAGAGTTTGAGAGAAAGGAATGCACCCAATACACCAGAAACAAACATGATATAATCAAAACCTGGTGGGGACATCTGAAGAAGTTTAGAGCCGATGTTCATGGTATGTATGCCACAGCTTCTTTGGACGCTCATATGCTGTATGTAGCCATGATGGTTTGTCGCCTGTTCCAGAAGAAGAAACCTACACATTTCTCAGTTGAGTGAGTAGCCATTATGAACAAGGTAGCCAAGGGCTATACTTTCAATTGGGCCAAAATGTGGTCGGATAATTTGGCCAATGAAATCGCTGATTATAAATCAACAAAATCAAAAGGGTAGCCTGCCCCTTTTTACATGTCGGCATGCGTTATGGATGTCATTTGTTTCATGACCCCTTTTCCCCTAATGAACTAGAGTTGGACCCCAGCCAGTTCTGAGCCAATTCATTTTTATCACTCCAAGTTATGGGAGAACGCCAAAGATTTCTTCTACGAAATCTTTCACAATGTTGTAGTGCCTGTTCACATAGCAATTTATGGTCACCCACCTCCTTGGATTTCAAAAAGGATTATGGGGAACCTAGGCAAGCTTGCAAACTGGTTCATTAAGGAGAATTTCTCCTATATCATAGTTTTTGGTTGTTCGGTTCCTCCTCATGCCCTCCCACAGTTTTTACCCAACATGCTGGTGTGCAGAGAAGTGGCATACCAAATAGTGGCAGGAGGTATCAGCAAAGAGTTAAAAGCAGCACAGAAAAAGGTCTGGCCAACATTCGCCATTCAGGTTGTCATGTTTACATTGTTAAATTTCGATCACTCTAAAGTTGAGGCCGCAGCCCTGGAGGATGTCAAATTAGTTGACATCAAGTTCAAGAAACATGATCCACATAAAATAGTGGAAAATCTTCTAGCTTGGTTTAACATGAAGCAGTACATACATGAGAATTCCCCTTCTGACAAAATGTTCAGGGGAGTTAGATCTTATGAGGAAGTCCAAAGCAGATTCCAAACCCTGCCCCTAGACCAACAAGTTGGTTTCATCATCTTTTCAAAAACACAGGCAGAATAGTTTACCCAAGATATTGCATGGAGAGTCAAATCTCACGCCTCCTTCACAAGAAGCCAGACCTACAGGATTTGAGCCAAGTTCCTCCACTAAGGACAAAGATGAGGAAGTCCCAAAAGGCCCAGAAGTGTTATTCCATTAGATGAGAGTGTCACTAGCAGGACTGAAGGATCCACAAGTAATAGCTCGGTTCGAAGCCTTCATGAATCCGGTACAAATTGTCCCCCATTCAACACCAGCTACTCCTGTCGGCATCCCAAATACAACAGGACAAGAACCTTCCATCGAAATAGGTTTGCCTATCACATCATTAACCCCTTTACAAACCAGCTTCGGAAATCCTATTTCCGAACATACTTTCGTAGGTGATCTTACTCCTATCTTGCCCGAAGAAATGCCTCCCTCACACTTCTTTTTTAGCAAGAAACGGAAAGCCATCGTGAAGAGGGAATCTCACCAAAAGGATGGGCTTATCACTAAAACGAAAAGACTGGTGTATGACGGGAAAGACCATGACAGTGCAGAGTTTGCAAAAGAAGTTGCAAGTTCGTTGGGGGATTTTGCCACTGGCAATCAATGGTCAGTGGACAATTTGACCAAACAACTGCAACAGAAGTGCCTCTTGGTAGAACAATTGCAAAATCAAATATATATTATAGAGCAGACTATCAGAAGCAGGATGAACCAGAACTTTGAGCAAATCACGGCTAGTGATCAGCAACAAATTAAACAGTTGCAGGACAACCTTGAGTTGTTGTAACAGAGTTCACAAACAAGCAAAGGACTGATCACTCAACATGACAACTTGATTGAGCAGCTGCAGTCTAGAATGACCCTGACAGAGAACACAACAATAGACATTCGACCTTCAAAGCAAAAGCATCAGAAGTAAATCAGAGGCTGGAAATTTCCCAGCAAGAACTTTATCTAAAAGTAGATTCCATTCAGAAATGTTATCAGGTAGTAGACCTTTCCCTAAAAGATATCTATGTAAAGGAAAAAGAGGCCTACTCAGTCTGGTCTAAGTTTCAAGAAGTTCTCATATGGATGTGTTGACCGCCCATTTAGCACCGGTGGTCAACTCATGTGCCATGAAGAGATGCATCGTCAGATGCCATGTTGTCGAAGACTTTTGGTTCTACAGGGCTGTGTTTGGCCCAGCACTTATTTTTGTAATTGGAATTTTCGCACCCCTGCGTGGGTTAATAATGTAATAGGTCTGCATGAGTCATGTCTAGGTCAGTTACCTTGGGATCGGTTCACTGGGAGAGTTCCTTTCACCGAGGGTTTTTTATCCTCGGGTTATCAGTTGGACTTTTCAGCCTTACTGATTTCCCTTGAGTTTTTGCCTCACACTTTACAGATGTCCTCCAAAGTGGTGAATGGCGTTCTAGTGGGCTTATGTTTTGGTAATTATATAGGGAAATCATTGTAAATGACCATGCAAGACATCTTAGAAAGTTTCGCGGAATTCCGTCGAGTCTAGGTTAGTTTTTTTTAATTAATTAAATTTTCCTAAGTTTGGAGGTTTAATTATTTAATTAATTAATTATTTTTGAGCAATAATTGTAAAAATTGGATCCTTGGACTTTTGATAAGGGTATTTGTGCTCAAAAGAAATGGAACAGTACCCCCTACATCCATGGACCAAGTTTCAGCTCGGTCAGACAACTTTAGTCCACCTAGAGTGTCAGTTAGTCTAAAACAACAATTTTAATTGCTAAAGTCCAAACATGGCAAAAATGTAAAAATTGTAATAATGAGTTTAAGGATGTGAAATGGTGGAATAAAGGTTAGAGAGAGCCTCCCTAAGCATAGCATAACCCTCCCAACCTTTTCCAACCTATTCTAACCCCTTACCCACCTTCTACACTCAAAAGTCACGCCCCCCTAGGGGGATTGACGTTTTTCCTTGGTGGAGGTTGTTGTGACTTATTTGGGGCCCCCTCTCATGAGTTATGACTCCCTTTAACCCCCACATCACCTCCTAGGGTGATCCCACTCCTTTTTTCTCATTAATCCCCCTCCATTCCTTCATTTTCACCCTTTTTTTGCCCCCTCCAAGAGGAGTTACGCCCCCCTATTCTAGAAACTCCAAAAACGATTTTTTTTTAAATTATTTGAGACCTCTCACCTTCCTTGGCATCAATCCCAAGGCCTCCCACACCTCTTTGTTTGATCCCAACACCTCCTACATTTTTCTACACCCTAGATCTAGCTTTCAAACCGTAGATGGTGTGAGCTAGCCTTGAGATCTACTCATTTGCTTGGTGGTGGACACTTGGCTTAGATCCAAGAGGGGTAGGTTTGCCTCTCCAGGTATAAATAGATCTCATTTCTCTCTCCTAACTCACCATATCTTGAGCTATTGTTATGCTACTTGATTTTCCTCTCTCTCTCTTGTCATTTCATTCATTCTCATTTCATTCTAGCTCTAGGGTTTTGGAGTATTCCTCTCCAAGATCACTTCTTTGGTAATAATATTTTGGAAGCTTTGGAGGACAACAAGAAGGGTAATGCGTGTGCTTGCTATTCTTATGCATGGGAGGTAATATTGTTTAATTATCTTTCTTACTTCTTGCAACACTAGATCTTAGGTAAAGTGTTATCTAAGTAGGCTTGGTAGTGCGTATGCCTATTGGTCTATATATCTTGATGTATGAATTAAATTGAAGTGTCGTTTAATATCATTGCATCAATGTATTGTCTCTTGTATGCTTGGGTTTGAAAAAATATTGCAGGTTCACCTTCAAAGTTTCATTGGGAACTCCTTTTAGAAGGGAAGGGTCACTTGAAGCTTTTCTACACTCCAACTATCTAGATCTATTACTTTTCTCTATATTGCTGTACTTCCATCTCATTTCCAGCTAGCATATTTTGTTTAGATAGGTCAAAATAATTTAAAATCTATATCTTGTCTTGTGGAAAGTTGTTGTCCCAAAAGGGCAAGAGTTTCCTTAACATTATTTGGTTGTGTGTAGCCATCCTAGCAAGCAAAGCTTGCTGTTTTTACAGGTATATCATATCTGGTTGGAGGCTTTTGGCTGCCCCAAAGAGACACACACAACACTTCAAGACCCCTTGGGGAGTTTGGTAGCTATCTCTAACCCCCTCTTGTCTTTTTCTAGCCTAGAAGTGCACTTTTTCCTCTTGTTTGTTTGATTGTTCAAGCTTGAAGTGTAAGAGGGGAAGTGGTACGGCCTCCCCTCTTCTTCTAGCTTGTTGGGTAGGTAGGACGTAGGCTAGATCTAGCTTTATTTCATATTTTCTTGTTTTCTTCTTTAGCTTGGCCGCAAGGTTTAGAAGGTGACGGCACCTTCTCAACCTTGACGTGGGGTTTGCTTGATTAGCTTGTAGATTAGTTTGCTATTTAGTTTACTTTCTCTCTTGCTCATCTCTCATTTGTTTGCCCTAATAACTAAGATCTAAGAACACTTAATCTAACTAAGACAAGATAACTTAATAACCTACCTAGTTGGGAGAGGAACCCCCCAAAGAGGTAAGGATAAGTGTTAATGCTTTGTTTTTCATGTGATGTGATGGATCTAATGGATTAATGTTCTTAATGCTTATGTTTTGGATCTAATCTCTCATCTTAAGCCCATTGGGCAACACTCTTAAGTTTTTCTATTTGGATCTTGCTTAGTTCATTTCTTTTCAAGCTTTTAATCTCTCTTAAGCACACGTTTTACTTTCATGCTTAATACATCCTAAAGTGCTTAACACATAAGTGGTTTATTAATTCATTGCTTGCATCTATTGGTAGCCACGTCTTGGGCTTGGAATTTGTTGAATGGTTAAGTAGGCAAACACACTTAACAATTTTCTTTCTCATCTCTTAAGGCAAGTTGTTCTTGCCATTAATCTATTGTCTCTAATCAAACTTATATTGATGTGCATGTGATATAATCTCTATTTCTTTCAGCTATCTCACTTTTATTGTGCTTCTTATGTGTTGATCTATTTCATTGTTAAAGCTTAAGCAACACACTTTTGAGCAAGTAACAGTTTCGGCCAAGTAACAGGAGCTTCCCCACCCACTGTCACCTCGATGGGGGGCTCTTTCTATTTAGAATGGCTAAACCCAAGGGAGACGTCCCTGGCAATCTGGGGTTTTGAAAGGCAAAGGTTTAAAGGATCAAGGCAAGTTTTCCCTTTCACAGATTACCGCCAAGAAGATAGTCAAAAAGAAGATACACCATAGAGGAGGCACCTGTTTGCGAGACAAGGCAACAATAACACTAATACATGCAACAGTGGTAAATCCTTCATTAATTAATGACTATCAATATTATATATGAGCACATACAGCAGTAATTATTGACGAAGTCAATGATTGCAATAATAACTATGGCTTATAATATTACTTCTCAATAAATACAGAATGATATAGCATTCAATAGAAATGATTTAATCCTTGAATTAACACAATGCATCAAATATCATTAAATGTTCATATATGAAAGGAGTGCTGCATCACTATGCTAGAGGTGACGTTAGCCTTGTTCTAGGGTTAGTATTATAGACAAAGAGATCAACGTTTTGCAAATAGGCCAATGAAATTTATCAACACATCAATGTCTATCATCAGATGACTAAGCCACAATGTTTTCTATCAACCAAAGGCTCAAATAAGGCATGACGTCATCATTAATCTAGGGTTAATAGACATGAGGGTCAGTTAGGGTTTCAAATTTAAGAGTTTTGAAAAAGTTGTTTTGGCACCACAAGCTCAACGTTGAGAGATAGACTAGTGCCTTAGCGTATTATGGAGTCAGAAACAAGGGCAAGATCTCGGGAGGATCGAAATCTAAGGACTGGAGAGTTGGGTTCTATGGTGCTGCAATGGCAGGGCCCTAGAATCAAAACCCTAAGGGGAGGAGGCTCATTCTGGTGTTGCTTAAGCAAGGCCTCATGCTCCTCCCTCTTTCCTCAAATATCCTTGGCAAAACAGCTAGCTTTGAAACACAAATCTAAGGGTGAAGAGTGTTGCAAGAGCAAGGCCCTTCAAACCCTAAAAGTCAAAACCCTAGGTGTAGATTCAACTAGGCCTAGGACGTCTTCTTTCTTCAACTTATGTTTAAATGCTAACACAGAAAAAGGGGAATTAGTGTAGCAACGGCTAGGCTATATTCTCCTTAATCAATGGCTAAAACAAATTTCTCAATCATGGGGACATATAGCAAGGACCTACTTGTGTGCTTGCTACCTAGGGTTTCAAGATTAAGCAAATATAATAGCAATGTAACAATAAATGCAAGAGATTTAACCTACAACCATTCATTTAAGAAATTTTGCATGAGAAATACACTTACAAATCATGAAGAGAGCTTATCAAACCCTAGTTGTAAACCTTCCAATGAGAGAAAACACCATAACATGCCAAGAACAATCCTCCACAAGAGTTGCACCTCACTTCCAAGAGCAATAATACCAAGACAAAAGACTAAAGATGATCTCTCACAAGAGAGTGAGTTATGTTATGTGAAAATGAGAGGCAACGTCCTCTATTTATATCATCCAAATGACCTTTAATTAGAAATAGGTCATTAAAACAGCCAACAAGGCTGACTAACAATATTACACTGTTTTTTACATTAAATGCTAAAAATGTCACAATATGAGCTCAAAAAGGAGACATCAAGCCCCTCTGAGGGAGACGTTGGCCCTTTTTGGGCAAGCTCAGCATCCAAGGAGCTAAACGTTGGCCCTCTCAGGGCTTCTCCAAGCTGCCACACGTGCCAAATGACCCTAGCACACTACCACACGCTCCAGACAACGTCCAACTGCCTCAGGTGACGTCCTGTCCATCAAAAGCAAACGCTCTGTCTGCAGTGGGTGATTCCCCCTAGGCTGGGCTCTGCCAAGGTGTCCTGGTGGAACGTCCTTATGTCTTCTTTGTGCAAAGGCTCATTACAACGTTGTCCTGTCTCTGCCATCCCAGCAACCATCTGATGGGCTCTTCAGCCCCATGGACGTCCGAGCTAATCATATCCCCATGTGTACCGGTCCACTGGTACCTTTCTATCGGGTATGGTCCTGCACATCAAAAACTACGCCCTCCATGGGCTCATCAGTCCTTGGGATCATAGCAATGTCAATCACATTTCATCATTAAATTTATCAAATACATGCATGAAATCCCTAACATATCATCTAAGAGCTCAAAGACATTACACATATCTATTATACAAAGCTGAAGAAACCGACAGAATAACCTATCGGGCTAATACCCATAAGAAAAGGAAAGTTTCCTCAGAGGATCATTCAAGCCATGTATACGAAGTGGTATGGTCTAGGGATGTCCAGTCATAGTAAGACCAGGGGTAGGTGTTGTCCGTGGGTGCCTCTGTAGGAGGTGAGTTGTACCCATCATGGATGCACTTTTTCCAAGCCCCTTTATTGCCTTTATTTTTCATTTATTGCTTTTCT